>JASVER010000037.1:1766157-1883690 GCA_030449065.1 Oceanodroma leucorhoa | reverse complement strand
TTTTTTTTTTCCCCCCCTTCTTTTTTTTTTCTCCCCTTCTTTTTTTTTTTTTCTCCCTAAGCTTCTGAGCACAGCACTGGATGCATTTGCACCCCGGATAACGGCGGTGACCTTACATTTACATAGCACCTCTCACCCCAAAGGATCTCCGAACGCTTTGCAAATTTAGCACAAGCTGCTCTCCACGCTCGGAAATCGCTTCACCTACCACTGGAGCCCAGCCAGCTCCTGCCGAGAGGAGCCCAGCACCTGATTAGCAGCGCACACAACCCTACACAACGACTCAGCGAAGAATACCTTCTCCAAATGAAACTCCAGGAAGAGTTTAGGCAGGCTGAAAGTAATTACCCGAACTGGAATTTGGCCAGAGCACTGCAGGTATGGTGGATACTTTCCCTGGAAAAGCTGGGAACGCATGATCAGAGGGAAAGGGCATAAAAATGATTGAATGTTTCTTGCCTTTTCAGAAAACACTGTTCGTGTCTTGTGGCTCATCTGGAAAAAAATACGCCGGTAAAAATAAAACCTATGTGGCTATGCACAAGCCTTCCTTACAGATAATTTTAAAGTGAATGAAGATGATAAAATGATATACTAATTGGTAAAATATGATTCCATTTGAAATAAAGTGGAGAATCTTACCAGATTTAGCTCCGCAAATGTAGCAAAGTATATTTCTCATCCAGCATAAAAAGGTGCCATTTGTTTGATATCAGTTTGATGAATTATTAATTTTATCACAGCTAAGATGACAGCTAATATTAGAACATTGAATTATTAATTTTCAAATGTGGCAATAAAAAAGCAGAACAAACACAAATTGAGCCACGTTTTAAGTGTGAGTTGACTTGCTTACATAATCTGTTTGAGAAAACAAAACAGCAGAGACAGAGGTTTAAATCTTGCCAAGCAACTGCTTTTACCTTCAAACCTCAGGTATGATTTTTTGCCTCACTTCAGAAATAGTATTCCCTGACTACTCTACTGAATTATGCTTCTTGGATATCATACACCTCCTGTGACTGTCAGCCCAAACAGGGTCTCTGTGCAATTTTCTTGGCTGTGGATATAGTTTTTGGGGTACTCAGGCCAAGGAATAATAAGGAAGGATGTGTAACCTAGGCAGAGCAGTCATCCTTTTTGCAGGATGAGCAGGTTGAAAAATGCAAGTTATTTGTAGGGAATAGCATTTGATTTAGTCTTTTGCTCCTCTTCTTTCCTGCTGTTTTTTTTCACCACTGCTTGTCATGTGGCACAGGGTAAATAAGCACTTCAGGGCTTGTTTCCTTAAAACTGTTTCTGTGAGGTTTCAGCCTTAAGAGCCAGCACAGGATTTATCTGGCTCTACTACTGCCCTACAGGCTAATACTGATTTTCCTGTCAAATGTCTCCTTTGCAAATATTCTTCCTTCCCAACCCTCCAAATGAAGATGGGAGCTTCGAAGTCTTTCTTATTCCATGGCAAAATAGTCAACAAAACATTTCCAAATGTCATATTTTTTATTTTTTTTTTCTTTGAGAAGCAAACACTGGTGCAATGCTGGCCCTGAATGTGAACAAGGATTCGAAAATGAGCACAACTTGCGTGCATCAGGGATGCTGACCGGTATAGGTGGATTTTTGAGGGCACTATTCCCAGGCAAAAGAAGCGAAACAGCTGTCTGTCCCCAAGCCTCATTGGGAATTAATCCAACCTAAAGCTGGATTAACTTCTATCTAAAAAAAAAAAGGCCACAAACTTGTATTCCACTGCCACATATGGCGGTTATTTAGACTACAAATATTAGGCAGGRCTAGCTGGTAGGGTACTAAAGAGAGACTCACTTAAATCACTTATTTTTATCCCGCTGACAAAATGGGGTGGGGGAGAAAAAGCATCTGTCACCCATCTGAGTTTGGAGAGAGACCGTGTTACGTTGCGAAGTGCAGGAGGGTGCGAGAACGTCGTTGATGAGTTACGGCGTTGTGCTGAGCCGCTGGCCAAGGACGGTGCCCGAAGAAGCGGCCCACGGCAGTCGGGCAGCGCCTGGGGCACAGCAGTCCAGAGGTGGTCGGGAGGTGTCTGCTCAAGACCCTACGGTGAGGTACGGGCACAGCTGGCTGCCTGGGAAAGGGATGAAAGATGAGCCGAGATGGGAAAGGAAGGGATGTCGCCCACTGAAGGAAACTTATCTGTCTTCTGATCTCTTGGCTGATGTCGGTTTGATTACCGCTGCGCTTAAAGCTGGTTAAAGTGGGAGGTGAGGGCTCTGAGGTAGAATACAGGTAGCCTTTAAAATACAGCTTGCATGGGAGGGCCAAAATGCATAAAATAAAACTCCATCCCACTGAGTGAACCTGGTTTGTGCTTGGATGAGTGTTGACTTACTGCGAGTTCATCTGGCAGCTATTGCAGGGATGAGMACATTGTAAATATTCAGATGCTTTGCAGGTACAGTGATTATGGACAGTACAGGTGTGATGTGAGTTAAAGATAGCGTCTGCTACAGATGTGTGAATACTCATGGCAAAATCCAAACCATTGGGTGAAGCTTTTGCTGTAAATACAGACTTCGATAGAGGAGAATGAAGTTCTTATTAACGCTCTCCCAAGGAACGGGCTGTATTCGCCAACGTCCCTCCTGCAGGGAGCTGGTAGAGATGTCGCRCCTTTCTGAGGGTCACTTTTCCATCCACCTCTGCTTCATTCTGTGAACTGTGAAAAAACGCCACGTTTGCTTTTGCTTTGCTTTTTTTTTTCCCCCCATTTCAGTAGGGCATTCGGTGGTCATGCGTCTGCGATGGGAAAAGTGAGCCACGGCTGTGTTTCATTCACTCTTGGTTTACATGTTCACGCACAAGGAACCCTCTTTTTTCCCCATGCAAAATCAGTAGAGTTTGTAATAAGTAAAAAAAAAAAAAAACAAAAACAAAACACAGCTGGTCATATCAGAGTTTCAAGATCTGCCTGCCCGTGCTCAGCCCAAACCCCAGGCAGCTCCCCTCTGGGTTTGTACACTCTGGTGGGCATTGCATTACCCAAAATACTAATATCTGCCAKAGACCAACTGTTTCCCTAGTGGACCCCAAAATCTTTTTGAGGGGTCTCCTCTCCCTGACCTATCTTAATAGGAAGAGCTGGWAAGAATTAAAAGATAACCCACTCTCATCACCTTTTAAAGGTGATTCTTAGTATGCGGTTTTGAGTTTCTCTGGTTTCACACATTGCTGGTTATGTTGCCTATTATAAAAGATTCAGTAAGACACACTTTCTCCCAGTGGTATTTTATTTTGACACATCTCAAATGAAAATACAGCTCATTATTTTATACAGAATTCAAATATGTTGTCACCTGGTTTTCATGCATTAAAATATGATTCATTTTTTGCTGTAGGTATATGGAAAAGCAGAATGAGCCTGTAATAAGCCTATTTAGTAATTTATTTATGTATTTTTGGTCATCCAAAACCAGGGCAAATGTCAGGCTTTGTCTTCTTTTAAAATGTCTTTGTGTTCAGAATGCAAGTGCTCTCTTGTCTGGTCCTGTTGTACTCTTCATCTTCATGGTTTGGCTCTCAAGAGGCATATTTAAATTGTCATAAATGTAGTAAAACTTTTCAGGAAAAATCACTCAAAGAATTTGCTTATTTGAGTTTTAAAAATATTATTTAACATACCCTGTGAAATACATATCAACCCTCTAGGGACAGGGTAGCCTTTTCAAATCAGCCATAAGCTGAAACCTTGTACAGGATGCAAATTAGGAGCTTGATTAAAAGAAAACTAGTGTTAAGACTGTTTCTGGTGAAGTTTCTGTAGGCACAGCAGCAATTAATGTGGGGCCAGCTAAGCAAATCTGTTGTGAACTTTTTCACTGTTTCACTTTATACAATATAGATATATATAAATCATGAAATTTTGGCCCGGGTGGGTGTGCCAGTCTGTTGAGATTACCTGATCCAGAAGGTGTTTTAAATTATGGAAACCACAAGAGATCAATACTTCTCAAAACATCTYTGGCACATTGAAAAGATTTTTTCAAAAKARTATTTTTTTTGCAAGGTTTCAACAGTATCCAATCCACATCTAAAAAGGGAGTCCATTTAAGCTTTTGATTAACAAGAACCAACATTGGAGAGGTGGCCTCTGATCTGCACGCTTAAATTTCAGTCTTGGAACAGGTTGCAGAGACTGGATTTAAAGTTTGAATTTTGTTTCCTKTGCAGTAGAACGGAAGAGCTGGCAAGCTTAGACACTACCAGTGCTTTGTGGAAGCCGACATATGAATTTGTTCTACAAATGTGCCAGGGACACRCTGATCCAACAGTTAGATCACTTCCAGAAGACACAGAGTTAGATCTCTGAGCTTACTTCCACTTCTTTCTTATTACTACCCATTAAAAGAAAAATTCTGCACAAAGCAAATCAGGTAATTAATTACAGCACTGAGTGACATCCAAAGAAGAGCTCCCAACTTCAAATGTATAAAAATGAGCTAAAATATCTCAGTCCTTCCAACAAAGAAGGTAACAATCTTCTCATTGGCTTTGGGGACTTGAGGTTGCAGATGGATTTTGGGTTTGTGTGCTTGACTGAGGTGGGACAGAAGTAACTGAGATGAGCTTTGGTTGCAGGAAGGCAGAGAAGGAGTGTCTGTGGGAAGGATGGAGAGGACAGCAACATGAAAGAGCTAAGTGAGAACATTAACTTAACCTGAGAATAGATAAGGCAGAAAATCTCTTGAGCATTGTGGTGGATAATCCATGCAGATTTATTGCACAAAAGGACCTTTTTAGTCCTTTTTGTCTTTTTCATATTTTTAAAAAAGGCTTAATCCTCATGTATCATGGAACACAGTTCCTTTTCTGCACTCCTATTAATGACTGCTAACTGTAAGGTCTGCTGTTTTAACTACATTTCTGTTCCTGAATCTAACCTGTTGATAACAGACCATGTTGTTGGAAAAGGAGGTCCCAAGGAAAAACACCTCAATAAAGGAAATATATCAATAATGAGGAAATATACCAGTAACAGTGATGTGATATCATTTATTCTTTATTTCTGAATGGATCAGAGGAAGCCTGCTCATCACTGCAAAAGGAAAAGGGTACGAGAATGAACACTGACAGAAAAAAATACRTTAAAAAATGTCTCCTTCTCTGGGGTGAATACAGCAGAGTAAAAGTGTTCCTACAAAAAATGAATTATATGTGGTGATTTTAAATACAGAGTGAGAGTGAAGGACATATGAGCTGCAGAGAGAGACAAAGAGGAATGGTGTGATGTGTTTGGGCTGGGATGGAGCTTCAGACGGCAACGGTTAGAGAAGAGAGGTGGAGGAAAAAAAYAGGAAGCTGCTGTACAGTCATTAACATCAGCCACATATTAAGTTTCCATACAGTGCCATTCATATACTATCCTGTGAGGAACTGAATGAAAAGTATTCTTTAGACACAAAGGAATAACACTCTTGTCCTCATTCTTGTTCATCAGCTCCTTCCTTTTCCTGGTAACTCTTCTCCAGCCCAGTCCCTTTTGTACTTTCTCCTTCCTTCTTTATGATCCACATGATACCACAAATTGTCATATTTTTCTCATTACTGATTGTTCTACTGCAAAATATAGACTTTTCATCAAATCCTGCAGTGTTCCTCAAACCTACAATCATACTTGCTTTTTCTTTCAATCCCTTTTTCCTTATACCATGGCAGGTCCAGCTTGCACTAGATATATAGCCAGCCTATATAGCCAGTCTGTGCAGTCCTTGCTACCAAAGAAAAGTTTCGAGCTTATTGGCTTGTAGTCCCTTGGTGTTTTGTAGCTAATTATATTTTCTTCTGGTTCCTGGTTACTCATGATGCTGTGGACATTCTGGTTTGCATTGTCCCCCACAAATTGGAAAGACATCTCTTCATGAATGACCTATAGTTTTAATATCACCATAACTAAACAAAGAACAAATTCCTTTCTCTTAAGTACTGGCACTTGTGGAGTAGGATGCTCTGAGCTTTCAATTTCACTGTGAGGACAAATCCATGATAAGTTGAATAACATCAATACCTACTGTCTGTTAGGCGTTATCTTGCATTATCTATATGGTTTAGACGAATAAGCAACATCTAATTATGTGGTTATACTTCATCTTTGTAAAATGGATCTCAGAGTTCTTGGGCTGCTGAAGGCAGTGGGATCCAGCAGGCGAGCAGGGGCTGATGCCATCGTAGCATCTACTGTATCCTTAACCTAAACCTCCAGTGACCCCGGGCCATTGCAACACAGGGATCCTATAGGGTCCTTCTTGGCCACCCCTGCATAAGCTTTTGGGATCATGTTTGCAGGATGGGGTCCTGGTCTTCTGTGGAAATTGTTGGGTAAAAGAGCTAGGCTCTGCTGAGCATCAGCTGGTGGATTTCTCTTTTCTCTTCTTTTTTCTGTTACCTTCAAGTGGGCATGGTTGAAGAACGGCGGGAAGATGGCCCACTGCTGGCAGCTGTAGGAGTTAAGGGGACAAGGTAAACATCTCCTTACCTTCTTCATCAGCCTGCCTCTCTAAGGTCAATGAAAAGCAACAGAAGTGGCAGAGATGTTGAATAAATTTTCCTTCTCTTCATGTAAATTTGTTTTCTCTCTTTTTTTTTCCCTTTTCCTTTCTTTTGCAGTTGCAAAAGTTTTGAGAATTCATAATCTTCCCAAGTTGATGGCAAGACCCTCGTGACCCAGCTGTGAGTCACGATTCCCAGCTGGGTGCCTCTGAAGAGAGACAAGAAGCTCGGATGTGCCCCTGATCTCCCACCAGCACRGGCTAGGAACATCTGTCTGCTCCTTCCCTTTCTTCAGATGGTCCCGAGGAAAAGGGAGGCAGGCAAGTAGGAATATGAAAGGCAAAGGATCAACTGGCCGTGTTACATTAGCCAACTCAAATAATTCTTCTTGGCTGTGGAAATAGTCTTCCAATCCAAAGCTGCCTTTTTTTTTTTTCTTTCCTTTTTTTTTTATTCCCAAACAGGAACAATTTATTTCCACTTTTGGGCCTTGGGCCAGCTCTCCCCATTGCCTCTCACGCGCCACTTCCCGGTGCCCCCCAACTGACCTTACAAAGTGCCTCAGGGACCCAACTTTACTGAATAGCAAAATCAAAATATGCAAATCGAGCTCAGATTATTACGTATATAATCACGAAAACATTATTCCTGCAGTATTGCCTGTGCCCAGCTTCCTGCCCTACTGCTCTGAGTGCTTCAGCGCTGTCTATAGCTGTTGAGCTGAAGCACCCGAGGATGGCTCTGAAGCAGGAAGAGAGTTCAATCTGCAGGCTGGTTTTCCAGACACTTTCTTTCTCATCCTCCACAAGATAGTTGATATTCCTCCGGATTTCACTGTTATTATTTGGGTGTCTCTACTTCACAGCGAAGGGTAGAAGAATGCCTTGCTCAGCCTCTTCAGTCCACTCTAGTTCTATTTTAGTTTGAGGAGCCTCTGCTACTTCGATAGATGGGTGCAATTCATGCCAATAGCTCAATCTTTCTGTAAAGTTAGGCATCTCAGGCTGAAAAATAGGTGAAAGGTAAAGCTGCACGATGCAGTGCAGGGAGCCGAGTCCTGCAGTCAGGTCTAGGTGTTAAAAAGTATACATCCTGATGGGCACTTCCCTTCAAAGGAGAAGTGGTGAGGTTTACTTGGGCATTTTAATGAATGAAAGGATGCATAATGAGTCAGGAAATCCTACCCACCATAACAGTTAAACAGACGTTTGAAGTCTGAAGCCTGAGCTCTCTGTGTAGCCGGTRAGGAAAAGTATCAGGATCCCATGATCCTGATGACGGATGTGGAGGAACACTTTTTATTCTCATGTAAAACTCATTTTTATTTCTTTATTTTTAATGCTCTATACAGTATTTTGAGGCACACRTAATTAGCAAAAACCTGAACTCTACCATTAAAACCAAACCAATATTTTCCAGAAAACATTTCCATTTTAAATCTGTAAAGAAAAAAAACCTTTGAACTACAACAAATTTTGTAGTTAATGCAGTTTTGCACAATGTTTTATATAGTCTTGCACAATGTTTTATATAGTCTTGCACAATGTTTTATATAGTCTTGACGACGGATGGATTTGCACAGCAAGTCTTCTGTCTAAGCCCATACAAAAGCACTCCCTGTGCCATCCCGGCGTGCTGTGGGCTGTGGAGCAAGTCGAGGGGAAGTGTCATCTACAATATCTGAACAATGAACAGAGCACCTCGCCACAAAGTCAATTACCCTTTCAAAGCAGCCATCGTCCATGCTCARGAGCCAGATGTTGGCATTGTGATATTGTGATACTAATCTAAAGGGAAAGTTGAAATATTTTTTTTTTTTAAATCTTGGCTTGCCGAATATTAAGTAGGATATTTTTAATGTAGTTGAAAGAAGAGAGCTACGTCCCCAAAATCCAAATGTCCTTGTTTCCTGTTTGGTTCACACTCAATCATTKCTCTCTGAACAAAGCATGAAATGGAAAGCCCACTGTGAACCTCAGAATATTTGATTTCAGGTAACGTGCCACTTCAGCTGATCTTTCAAAAAATATACAGGCATCTTTTCAGCTGTTTCAGCCATGAAGCTTATGTCTATTTTTTCTTGATAAAGGCATACTAGTAATTAAATCATTTGATAAGTAAAATTCAGGTGACTGTGGTTTAGAAAATGCAGTATAGATTCTTTTTTTATCTCTTATATCACACGTTTAAATCTGGTTCTGGTCTCTAATGACCAAAACTCCTGTTGAGTCCTCACTGGTCTACACAGACTGAACTGCGACTCTCGACTTCGCTCCTAGCTGGTATGTGTCCTCATCCCCAGTGCCAAAACAAACCCTTCCCCTCTGTGTTTTGCTGTTAGCAATACTGGTACGGAGGCCAAGGACTGACAACCTTTCTCTTAACCCTAAAACCCTCTGCTCCAGTAGGGGAGAAGGAAAAATGATTGAGAAAACTCTTGGTTCAGTTGTTTAGTCATATGGGAAAAAGGACTGCCAAGCCAGCATCCCAGCAGCCCTGATTCTCTGTGTAAATATGGGCAGAAAGGGAAGACAGAAAGAACTTTTARAAATTATTATTGAATAATTTTATAATATACATGTTTCACTTAAACTAATGTTTTGCAATGGTATCAGCCACTGCACTCACCCAGCAATGTTCCTTATTTATCTGGTTGGACATACTAATTTACTTTTATCACAATACTTGAGAAGTAATTGTCTTACCTCTCTTAGGACATGCTACAGGGCTTATTCTCCCCTTGCTATCTAAGTAGTTATACTCATAAATCCTCATGCATTGCGAGCAGAATAGACTTCATATGACTAGCTATTTCTTATGATTTCTAAGCTATTATCCCCAAATCCTAATTAACCATTATTAAAAATAGTGTGGCCTTTCTAGAGTATGAGATATAGCAACATGATAAGATACGATGTGAAAGTCCCAAGTATCATATAATGTAATTTTGCTGCTTTACTTTTCCTCTTTTATTAGAGATTTCTAACATAATACTGCATTTTCATTCAAAGTGACAGGATTCAGTAGTATATATTTTGCAAACTGCCAGAACAGAGTCRTTGGATTTAGTTTTCTAATAATCAAACAACCGTATAACATGCCTGTACCTGTCAGAAACTGRAGAAAGCAAATTTATACACAACAGCGTGTATTTTGTGGATAGTGATAACCCACCCAAATCTAATTTAATCAAATATTTAAAGAGGTAATAATTAATTTTTAAAGAATTGAAGTGAACCGTAACTAGGAAGAAATGTTATTGTTTATTTTTAATGCCAGAACAGTATTCCTGATGCATTTTTAATATTTCATTAAGGCAGTAACTTTCATACTATATTTTCTCAAGTTTTTCTATATCTCACTGATACTTTTTTTTTGAACAAAGGTGAGATATTGTAGGMAAACTTAAAGCTTGAACCAATACATTCTTGGAGGATCTTTTGTCATAACTAATTAAACACAGCCAGAAGTATTTTTAAACAAGCTAAGATACAGCACCTGGTTGGGAGCTAGGCGAGTGCTTCTTCCTTTAGCCTGTGAATGTGTCCTTCCCACCAGATACTACTTTCTAGCCTCTCTTCTGAGCTATTATTCATCATTCTTACTTTTTAGGAGAGGTATTTGCAAGAAAGGTTTTAAAGCCCACCATTCCCTGTGCCTTTCAAACCTACAGACTGTTCTGTCTTGGTCTTTTGTTTTTTTGATGAAGTGTCTCTCACATTTTGAGCCTTTTATACTCAAAACTGTGGAAGCCTGTTTATTGCACTCTGGCTCCAGCCCTAGTTAAAGGTGTGAACTACCAAAGTGGAGGGGGGCACATGCACATTAACACTGCTGTGGAAAACATCGCTTGACAGATGGATGCATGTTAAATGGATGTTTGAAGAAAGGTGTTTGCAATAAAAATCTTGAGTATGGCATCAGAGGAAGACCACACACAATTTTCCAGCTTTATTTCTGTAAYGTATGAGGGTCAAGCTTGTTATAGTCCCTATRCTTTTTACTGTCACATGCTTTTCTCTGTTACTCTCAACAGCTTTGATGATARAAACATGAATTATCAGGGTTCAAATGCCGTATATAAATAGGTATGTATGAATACATACCTACACATGTTCATATTTGCTATTTCATAGTAGCATTTAATATGTTAATATTTTTGCATTTATTTTAAAGACTGACTCTTGCCAAGGGTCTACTCTGGAGCATGAGGGTCTGAGAAACTGTGGTATAAATCRTCAGTTCATTCAGTGAATAGATATCAAAATGGTCCAAGGATAAGTTGAGTTTATCCAGTTTCAGTTACCAGTTCTTGATCTTTGGGACATAAAGGAGATGCTCTGTAACACCCAGTTATAGAACTGGGAATTTGATGTGCAGATCTTCCCTTGTTTGCAAAAATCTGCCTCTGAACAACTCCAAGAGCTAAAGTGTTTAAATCCTGGTTGRGAATAAGTATCCAGGATTAGGTACAGCCAAGTTCAATAGAAATAGTCATCCGGGATTTCCTTGACACTCTGCTGGTCAGAAMCTTGGTTGCATAAATTCTTTTTTTTCTTTTTTTCCTTTCTTTCCTTTTTTTTTCTCTTTTTTCCCCCAATGTATTGTTGTAAAACACTTGGTGCTGTGGATTTTTCTTTCCCATTTCTAAACTCCTCCTAGCCTAGAGTGCAAGGAACTAGACTGGGTGCATGGCAGGAAAGAGGAGCTTTAGACAAGAAGATCTCTCCTTATTTGATGATACTAAGTTGATGGAGCCCTTAGCTGTTCCCTGGACAGATGATAGGACTTTCCAGGCAGAGCACTGTATTGTCGATATTTTTACTCTTTTCCCAAAATACTTCTAGCTCAACCACCTCTTGCCTACACAGGGAAATTTTGCACCTTCTGCCTTAGYTGAATTGTTTTTTCTTTATGTATGGATTCGTTTTCCTCGAGTTCATAATTGCTATTTCTATTTGCTTCTTTGCATTTTCAAATATCTAGTCCAGGAATCCTTCCACCTGAGACTATCAAGAAAAAAACACATGAATAACAACTACATACAGTTTACAACTTGTAGATTCAAATTTGTTTACATAAATTTGCAAATATGAAAGGATATGTGAGAAGACCTTGCAGGCAGAGAACTCACCAAAATTGCCAGGTAATTTATATGCTGTAACTAGTTTGCTCAGCTTTATGGAGACCTTCTTATAAGTGGTTCTCGTGCTATGACGATAGATTGTTTATAGATTCTTAAAATGTCCTGACGGCGGAAAAGAGGGCAAATTCTTCCTTCACAAATAACATTTGACTTCGAAAGGAGCATTTGAAGCCACAAAACTGGAATATGAACATTCACACCCACTGTACAAATGGTTCAAAAATCCTRTCTTCTCCCTCAGGCCCAGCTCCAGCAAGCACTTACACACATGCTTAACTTTATGCACACGAGTAATCCCATTGATTTAATGGGATTATTCCCATATGTGTAGTTACACACACRTAAGTGTTTGCAGGATTGGGGTCTATTTCTCTCGCAATGATTTGAAACCTATGGAAGAAAATACTGTATGCAAGTTAGATATTATTTAGTGGCCACACGTTAAGCCTGAATATTTCTGCTGAAATCAATGGGGCTGTGCCAGTTTGTACTGGCTGAGAAACTGGCCTCTTCTGTGTATAGTGTACACTCTCTAGATGCAACRCATCTTGGCTATCACAGCATAGAAAGGGGAATGGAAAGATAATTAGTAGTARGAATATCAAGGGAGAAAATTCTCCATGTCTAGAGGTAGTTGTATTCCAAATCTTGATTTATAACTTGARTTGCTTTAGAAAATGTTCAAAATATGCGCTTCAATGACGTAATGATTTGTAGCTATTTCAGCTGTGTAGAAAAGGTTTACCTTTTAAATGTGTAAATATAGAAATCTATGTACAGGCAGATGTATAGGAAAAAAGTATTTCCAAGCATCASAAAACTATATATAAATATGAATGTTTGCATACATGCAAACTTGCATGCACAGGATGAGCACTACAAAAAACCCCAACCAACTTTGGTAAAAATAACTGAACTTAAAGTTGCCTCTGATGTGGATAGTTCACTTTTAATTTGAAATTCTGCAGCCAAGATATTTTTTAAAAATTTAAGGCAAGTAACCATCTRCCATAAATGATAGAAACGGAATATAAATAAAATAGTACTTGTAGTATTCTGATGGAAATCACATGCCAAACATATCCATTGTCTGAGCAGCAGGAACACTTTCAGATGTCAGGAACAAAAGCAGAGAAAGGAGTTGGTTTGGCCAGGACATGTTTTGCTGTGTGTGGTGTAACTTTTTGGCTGTCCTGAATAACAACATTATTAAGCAATTTGGGAGCATTATTATGCCCCATGAAGAATTTAAGGAAGATCTTGACTTGAACGTATTGCAAGAGGAGTCATGCTGTGCCATTTGGTATAAAACTATAATCAGTCTTATGCCACTGGCACATTCRAACACCTAGTGGGATATGCCAGGCTTCAATGTTCAAGGTTTTATAYAAGGTAACAGCTGCTTTGGTCAGGCAGTTAATTAAATGTGTTAATTTTCCATACAGCCAACAGTAGTGACAACAGATCAGAGYGGGATTTTATGACATTTCAGGGTTCCCTTATGTGATCGCAACGATGGATTGCACCCACATCATCTTTCACATCCCTTCACTGAATGACACTGTCTTTCCCCTTTGGAAATGGCTTGTCTTTGACTCTACCAATAGCGCAACGGTAATGCTTTGGTACTGCTTACTGAACATTGCCAGTTGTCCCAACTCCAGTCTTGGAAAGCTGTCTGGGCTTATTCCCACACTGATGTTGGTTTAGTCAGAAGATGCAGCAATTCATTTACAAGGCAAAACTATTTTTTATTATTTTCTCTCTCCTATCTTACATTCCTTATTAGAAATGGTTAATGAGCAGATATGGAGAGTGGAAATAAAATGGTGTGATATTTTTTAATAGATAAYGTATTCTTCAGTTGTAGAATTACAGAAAATTATTTCCTTGTTCTTGGTAGTTTGGTTGGTTGTACAACATTGCAAGATGACAAATTCAACCTTTTCTGTACGTTGTTACTTTCATAACATGATAACTCAAATGCATCCAGAAAGAGAAGGTAAATGGGGACGATTCGTGAAAAGGACTAGAAGAACATATTTAGAAGTAATGGACTGACAAATGTGCAGATTGAATAATATAAATGAACTGAACAAGTTTCCTTCCCACCAAATGGATAATACAGTGTGAAAAAATGTGGAAGAAATGTAAAATGCCAAGTTAGGCATTTAAGGACTGACCAAAAATGAGTCACACTCCCACGCGTCTGGCTCACAATTTGAAATATTAGTTTTTAGTTGATTGGGTAGCCACTAAAAGTATATGGTAAGCTTTCTTTGAATTTGATCTGTCACTTTTTTTGATGAGTGACAATGATTTTATGACATATGTCACATTGTGTCACATCATTCAAAACACATTAAGTCATGCTCTATCCTATCATTTCTGAAGGCAATAATGCTATTCAACATGACGTGACATGACGAGACATGACGAGATATAACGCAACTCAACAGCTGAAAAAATAAAGGGAAASTTTTGTAGGTGTGACATGGATCCCAGAAATTACATTGTAAGGACTCTTAGGAAGATCCCAGCAGCTAAGTTTTCAAAACAGGTCAGTTGACTGACTTATGTCTTCATGAAGATGGGCTCTGAGCTASTCGGTGTAGAAAGGCAGCAAGTAAATACTATAATCGTGATAGGAATCTGTCATTAGGCTCAGTGATAAAAGTGAGTTCTTCAGGAAAAACTTGCTGGAAAGTTGAGTCTTATGCCTGAAATGTGACAAGACTGGAGCTGCCCCTGACCTGAAAGGCTGTATGTATGTAGGTGTTTTAGACCATTGAAAATTTCTGAAACCTCAGGAGATGTCCGGAGCAGAAACCATTACAAGAAGCTAGACTTTTTCTGGATGTGGTCTTCTAACACATATAAAATAAAGATGGTTACAATCTTTATGACCTCTGCCCTTTTTTTCCTGAAGATTATCTCCTTTTCTGCCTTTTGACTATCAGGAGTACAGTGTTTTTGTTTTACATGGTGTCATGATGTTATTTATTCTTATTGGCTACAGTGAAGCTATGCCTATTTGTACAAACAAAGGACCTTAGGCTAGATCAACAACAGGATTATCTCCATTTAAATGCAGCACCCAAGCACAAAACTTGAAGTCCCCTGATCAGCTGAAGCTTTCACTGGAAGATCCCAAAGTTTTTAGCCACAGGATTGCATCATAGATGTTTTTCAGGTAGATTAAAATTCTTTAGTCATGTGCATAATCAAAKATCATACGCTTGCTAACGCTGTGCACTTCCATAGCGACACTTGGCTGATCAGAGGCTCATTAATCGTTAGGTTTCTTACACCATTTTGCCAGTGGAGCCTATGAACCCAGCTTGTCTGAAAGCTCCGGATACTGCAAAATCAGAGATGGAAGCTGAAGACTACCAATACCGAAATCCTTCCTTACCTGGACTGATATCACTGACCTGAATTTAAGTCTCCCATTTCCTAAGGTAATTCCTGAGAAGGTACTCTATGGCTCATTTCTCCTTTCTTGAAGATGAGCCTTTTTTAATCCTTTAAAACATTTGTTGGCAATTATACCCCAGTGAATATGATGACACAGCTTCTGCAGGAGAAACACAGGTTGGGGAATTAAAGCTTTCATGCTTGTGGAAAGGGGGTAAAGAGGCCTATGGACTTCAGCCACCACCTTTTGGATGTGTTTCTAGCCACTGGACATTGTAAACGAGACCACCAAATGATGTTCTTATATGAGCGAGTCCTGATACAGGGTCCAAAAGGCTRCTTGTGGCTCTGAAGCCAAACAGAAAGAGGGACTTTTAGTTTTCTGAACTTACGCACCACCCTCTTTTCAGAATTTCCTGTTAATGAGCTTCTTGCATATTCTCTGTCATTCTTTAGGCCTGATTTTCCCTGTCAGTTGTCTTGGAAGACATCCTTGTTGTCTGGAGTTCCCATTATATGCAGAGAACTGAGCCAAGTAACACCCACCCCCCTTTCTTTGGTGACATTTTCCGACCAAAAAGCCCTGCAGTTCTCTACCTTTCTTTTCAAAATGTTGTTAGGTAATTTACAGACTGAATATCTTGAGATTCTTCCACCTTTTCTGCATATACCAAAGAGAAACTTGTGTAAATTCTCACTTTATTACCACACCTGTTAGAAATCACTGCTACAACTTAGGTGTGAAAAAATGTGGCTGTACTATACCTAGTAAGAAATAYATACGTACCAGCCTCAATGTAAGTGCATCACCACTGCTTTAAAACAGACACAACTACTTTAGTGACATTCACTGTTACTGTACGTTGACAAGTTCCCATTTAATTTACTACATATGGTTCTACGTCTCCATAGCTACTCTCGTGAATTCATTATTCATTAAATAAGTGATGAATTTACTCAAATATTGCAGCCACATGGCCGACACAAATGCATTCTAATATTATTAACACGTTGCCAACTTGCAACTCTTCGAAGTCTGAGTAAATGTTTTGACAAGAAGAGGCAGCAAGAACAAATAAGTAGTAGCAGCCTAGATGAAGTTCAGCCATAGTTCTAACAGCTTTAAAGTCTTAACAGTGTTTTCACTGGGGCAGTACCAGATAAATTGCTCTTATGTGTGCATACAAGAGACTAAAATTCCTTTGAAAGTTTATAATTTCTCATGGGAAAACACAACATAAAAGTTACTTTTACTCATAGAAAAACAACACCATATTTTCCTGTCAACCTTTGCTGTTGGGAATTTCAAACTTTTTGCATTTTTTCCCTGTGATTCTTTGTCGACCCAAGGGACAGGCGTTTACAACATAATTTACTTTCGGCGTGTCTCTGTAAATCATTGTAATACTTTCTATGGCTAGTGAAAAAAAAAAAAAGCAGCACTCTCAAGTTGGACTGACAAACCACTTTTCCAAGCCTTCAATAGCGAAGCAAAAATCCCCCGTTTCAGGAGGGCAACACTGACGTGGAGAGATACACAAAAGAAATGTTTTTTACAAGGGCTTTGTATGAATGTTTTTATTTAGAGGTTGTAATATTTATTGGGAAATATTTATTGAACTGTATTTACTTGCAGTAAAATATACAGAACGTGTGGAGCATAAAACACATCTTGGTGGCAGGCTTCTGGGTTGCGAAGGGAAAAACACTGACATTTCATTTTTGGAGAAGACAGTATTTTTTTTCTTGCTGTTCTTAAGGCCCGTTGTTGTCACTGTTGTTGTACGGGCTTAACAGCGTTGTCTCGGATTAGGTGATTTAAGCATAGCCTGCCATAAAAAAGCTGGAAACCTGTAGAGCCTTTCAGCCTCACTTTTTGAGACTGCTGCTAATATCAAGGCTCATTCAGTTTTACATTAGAACTTGATGACTTGCACATTGGTTGAACCTTCACCTTTTACAACCTTAATGGGGATTTATTAGCTATTTCACAGTGTGTAAATTTGAATCTAGGTCAGATGAGGAAGAAAAATAGGGCAAATCTGGGCCTTAAGTATAACCTGCGTATAATATATCAGGATAAAAAAAAAGGTGCAAAATTAAACAGATGATTAAAAGTGTCTAGAGCAGTCAGAGTTTGAAAAAAGAGCTTGATAAATTAGGGGTGTATGTAGGGTTTTTTCTGAGTTCAAACTCAGGTGACTGGTAAAACTCTGGTTTCCACACAAATTCAGCAGATTAAGGAGTTAAAATAGCTTGTTAACCTGTTTCTGCTAACTGCTCGCAAGAGGAAATGTAACACAGGTGTGTTTGATATTCACAAGATTAAAGCTTTTGTCTACCATCAAATGTTCACCACATTAAAGCCATTTTAATGAGGTATTGGAAGATAATGAATGTAAGCCTCTAATTCACTGCAGAAGAGACAGCCTGACCCTGCTTTGACCCCACTGCAGCCAGGTATCTAAACCAACATATTAGTCACACTTAGACCAAAAGATGTGTGCATAATGAAATAGCCACTACCTGCTGCCGTTCTCATCTGCTAAAAATGTATCTGGTTCAGGTGCCTAAACTTTTCTGCCCGGTACCCTGGAAGTCTGACGTCAGATATTCCCTGCGCGATGGTACCCATCCCTTACCAACTCTTTCAGGAAGATTATCTGGAGGGAAAAAAACACAGCTGCCATGACAAGGAAGGATTTTTACAGCGTGTGTGCATGGGGAACGAGTAGGGGAAAAATGGGTACGAATTAATGTTATTGCCCAGTTATTCATCCTGATACTCAGCGATGTTCAGAAAGTCAATAGCTGGAGTGAATAAAGGTTAGAACGGTCTTTCTGGTTCATCAAGTTTTGTACTTACTGTTCGATGGATCCACCCTCCTGCTAAGATAAGGTATGCTGCCTGTTTAGTTATTCTTAATAGAATAAGCTCCAAATAAAAATAAAATAAAGATCCTGAAAGGTTCTCCGAACCAGATTTATTTTGGCATGCATATGCAGGAAACTATGTACTGTAGCAAGTTTTAAATACTGTATTTGGACACTAATTCTCAACTGCCGTCATCAGTTTGCTGACAGCCATCTGCTTGGACCCTGCTCCTTCCTCCCGTTCAGCACCGTTAAAGTAAAATATTGACAGAAACAACTTCTGCAGCAAAAGTGGAAAAGTTAATAACATAACTGAAGTCACACAGGATTTTTCTCTAATGTTCTGGAGCTCTCCTACAATTTTGTTTTACTCATGCCTTAATTTAGAAGTGTCCCACCCGGCTTAAAAATAGGAGGTTGTGTAGCCAGCTATTTTTAGATGGCACAGGTTACCGAGGAGAAWTCTATAGCTGTAAATGCCTACAGAATAGTTCGGGTGACTTAATAGCAAAGAGCAATATACATGCTGCTGGAGAAGCTGACACACCGGCAGGTATGTTGTCGGTCAGAGCAGGGAAAAGAAGTCACCACAGTAAGGTTGTCACCGTGGCTGCCGAAAACTGCAATGGCACATGCAGCAGATTGATATAATCCAAATCTACCTGCAGAAACATTTTGAACAGTGRTGTAGAGAGCCCGTGCAATCCCTTACGCGGTGCTCGCTCCAGACTGTTATCTCAGTGCTCTCAGGGGTGCCTTGGCACTTCCAGAAAGGCCCTGAGCCTCCTTGGACTGAGATTTTTTTTTTTGTTTAGTACGTGGCTTGTGATGTTCCCCAACTTAATGAGTCTGAGCTGCTCCAGTTCAGCRCAGAGCAAGCTCTACCTTCAGCTCTTTGCATGCAATGTCATTAAAGCTCTTGCACAGGTCATAGGGCAATGCACAACAGAAGACTTTGCCACTAATTATTTCAAAAAGAAAAGTGAACATGCGCTCATGTACRCACACACACACATATCCAGATATACATTCATATAAATAATTTATTTATCATACCAATTTATAATACATGAATCTTTTATATTTTATGGTGATACCATTGCTGTTTGCAGATTTACATCTCTTATTAAATTCCCCACACAACGAAACACAATACTATGGAAATATATAGCCCTACAAACTGATTCAAGACTTCTAATCCAAGTGGTCTTACTGTCTGCAATATTCCTTTCTAAATTGTGCCATTACATCCCACAAATTGACTTGCAATGAAAGGTAATTTCTTTTAATTCTCTTACAGYTTTGTGGGAGAAAGGAAAAAAGAATCTATCCCATAAAGAACAACACAACAGTTTTCAAGCTGAACTCTCTAACATATACATCTGTTTCTGCCGTTCTGCAGATACATACACATCAAACCTGAAGTCAGCCCTGTGAGAAGATGGGTATGTTTATTATGTTGAAGAGATCAGCAGTAGATTTAGTGGAGAAAGTAAAGCCTTTGGGCAAATGAAAAAGATTTCAAGAAGTCTAGTTTCCAAGCAGAAAATTTGACCAGTGATGTAGAGAGCGTAGCAGAAGCTAAAAACAGTTTGCGTGTGAAGACAATGCCTCCTTGTCAAACCCAACACTTGAAAATAGGAACATTACATTTTTTTTGAGAAATGCTTTCAATATTTGACCTATTTTTTTCTTCCCATAGAAGAAAGATAAATAAATCTCTTCCATCGCCCTGAGAGAGTGCATTGACTCCCACTTCTTACCTGATGCACAGCCCCGCAGGTCAGTGTAATCTCCCTWAACCTTGTTTAAAGTCCTCTGTGACAGTCCTCCAAGTGGTCAGCACCTCCACCTCTCTTCAAACACCCTGCAGCTCTGTTTGTTCCCCAACACRGCAAAGCTGGCTCCTTGCGTCTCAGGTGCTGAACCACGTAGCTAGAAATCCCCACTCTGCACTACMTGAAGCACAAAAGCAATGGTTTTCTTCCTTAAGTCATTCTTAGACTGAAAGGTAAGAGTTCACTGAGAAAATATAAGTTATTTTAAACAGCCTGACGCTTGTGTGGTGAGGATGGCTTACCAGCCTTATCGGTCTACCTTGCAGGTTCTCTTTTATGGTCTGTAGCTGGAGGTGCTGAGGACTCCTTAGAAAGCCACAGGCATAAACCACATAAAGAGATTAAAAATGTGATTGGGAGAGGCAGGAGGAAGCTCTCCTGTTCATTTTCTTGTGCGTGTTCTTCTGAAGGTATGGCCAGCAGGATCTCCTGCACAGGTCCATGAGTTTCCAGAAGGACCTTTAGAAGTTTCTGGGTATTTTCCAAAAGCAAAAGCATCAGCAAAATGGAAAAATACTCAAGGAAACAAAATCAAGCATGACAGAAGAACGATGCAAAGACATTGCTGTTGCTTCRTAGTCAGCCATTTTTCCTACTCTTCATCTACAGGGGAGAAGTACAASAGACCCAACAGAGCTTTGCTGCCTCTTTGCACATTGTTGGAAGTCTGTAATCTTTTCTCAAGGTTTTCTCAATTAAAATCCCTGTTAAATGTTGTAGCGTTTAGTTCCACATGTTAAAGAAGGTACTTTAGCTGCCGTTCTCGTTAGCTTTGCCTGTTTCAGTGCTGTGCAGCTCCATGTGACTATGGAGCCAGGAGGTGATTTTTTTTTTCAAAGTCCAGCGATTTAGAACATTTAGACATTTTAGAAGCCATAGCAATTTCTGAGACATGTTGGAATGAAGATGGCATTTGTTGGTTTGAACTAAACACTGTATTTTAACTTGCAAAGAAATGTGTAAAYAGGACTCTAGTGATCAAAGTGTCATAGGACCAACGAATTCCATATTGAAAATTATTTTGCTTTTGCAGTATCTTTAATGCAAATGATGAAYTATAAGGTTCTCTAAGATTTTAATTCTTGACAGAAGAAAATGTATTTATTAAAGTGTTTATAAGACACAAATAAACTTTCAGAATGGAGTTAGAAAGCTGATTTAAGTCCTACAGATAAGTAACACAATAAAGAGAGAAAATATACATTTTACATATCAAGGCCAGGTTGGATGAGGCTTTGAGCAACCTGATCTAGYGGAAGGTATCCCTGCCCATGSCAGGAGAGTTGGAACTAGATGATCTTTAAGGTCCCTTCCAACCCAAACCATTCCATGATTCTATGATTAGATGATTCTATGATTTTGGATATTAAAAGAGGAAAAATCTGTTGAGCATCTTATACACAAGTCCAGCTACAGAAGACTTTGTTGCCTGTTGTGACGYGGTGATGTTGGAGAGATTTGGACACTTCTTGGTCGTTAAGAGCCGGTCACCAGAGGTGCAGAGCACGAATCTCCGCGCGCTCCCACCGGCACGATGTGCCACTGGCACGGTGTCCATCAGAGCCGCTTCCGTGCTGCAAAAGGCATTCATCAACGTCCGACTGCAACCGACGCCTGCCGGGGGAATTCCTTGTTGTAAGGCTCTGGCTCCTATCAAAAAGCTGCAAAAGAAGAAAATCAGAAAAGGTCTTTTCTGTATGTACTTCCCATTGAAGACTAATATCGTAACACAAACTGCTTCTTGGTTTAGCATCTTTGATGCCAGTATTTGTGTCGGCTGAGTCTTCAAAGCTAACAATTGACGTCACTGGAGAATCTACAAGATTTCTACCAGTAAAGTCTCACAAAAGAGAACATCTATTACCCCAACTTCTCTCTGACTAGMATATAGTATAAATGCGTATGCTGCTCTGCATAGCCGTATCTAATTGTAAGGTCACACCTTCCTTTAATGAATTTCCTAAAAGTTTATAGCAAGTTTCCTTAGTGACACAGGTAGGGTTTCATTGATCTCCAGCCGGGGCTGTCATTATAAGAGGATGGGGTTCCAATTTCTGATTAATGAAAATTATAATTATGTACAGATAACGGAGAGAGAGAGAGAGAGATGTTTCCATGTTACTTTAAACAAAGAAGAGTTAAGGCCTTATCTTAACTATGCATTGGCACTGCAATGCGAAATGGTCATGCAAAATTAATTTTTAATGTGTTCAATTTATATTAAAAATTTCTGCAAGTATGTGAATTTTTTTTCTAAGGCTGGAGTGCTACTTCATTTACAATATTCCCTGAAGGTGTTTTTTTTTTTAAAGAGACTCTTAAACTGAAGCCATTTTAAGGGTTTTATGAGACATTATGTGAGCTTTCATATGCAAGTTAGTCGTTAAGTACCAGATATTATATTCTGTAATATGCTTAAGTGATATTAGAGGCTGTATATAGCCTGCAGTAATGGCTATTGCTGCTTTTTTAATTTATCAAGAAAATGTTGCTTAAATAAGGAGCAAATCAGTGCTTGGGTGTAGAAAATATAAATGTAAAGGCAGTAACAATATTGTTGCGACATACTTTGCACTCTCAGCTACATCGGGGAGCAAGACCAGGGTCTACTTTCTCCTACTCCTATTGACACACATGGCAAGTCCTGTATTTGCGGTGCTGGAGATACATAAAAAGAGAAATTTCACTGAGTCTCACTAAACAGTGTACAGCCATTGCTCCTCAAGACTTCATGAGAATTAATGTTATGCCCCTGGTAACTGGATTATTTTGTATGATTCCTGGCATTCAAACAAAGTAGCATCTCACATTTGGACTTAAACAACTGAAGTCTTTGAATGTTCAGCCTACAAAGGGAAATGTTTTTGTCAAGCTGGATTCACTGGTCAAGCTATAAAAGCTAGGATAAAAAAAAAAGTACAACCAACCCTCACATGGTGAACAAACTTGCTATTTTTTCTCCCCCCTCCCCTTAAGAGTCAGGGGAAGAAAAAGAAAAGAAACTTTTAAGCTGACAAGCTTGTAGAAATATAAAAGTCACTTGACTTTCCCTTCAAATGTGCCTCTTGCTCCATGTCCTGACACAGAAATAAAGTACTTCTGTAGTTGTGCCGCAGATAAGTGGGATGCAGGCGTGTTTCATGCTGACAGCCCTGAGCAATGACACTTTATTTTGGCCACAGAGTCCCCCACCTGCCCCGACCTCTGCGTGGAGCCCCAGCYGACTGCAAAGCTCGTTCTGGTTAAAACGTTCCTTCTCTAACCACGGACCGCTCTTCTGCACCCAGCTGCAAACTCCCACTTTCATGCAGCGTTATGATTGAAGAAATGTATTTCAAATGAAAAATAATCTTTTCCATTTTCTTTCCCTCTCCCAGCTGCTGATTCCCACCCTGATTCCTGTTCTGGAGCTGTGATTAATACTTTTTTTTTTTTTTTTTTTTTTTTTTAAATCACATCATCCTTCTCTCTCTATCCCTGCCTCTCCTCCCCCTCCTCTTCCCAGTCCTCCTCACAGCTGTGGATCCTCACTCTTCCTTCCAGTCGCCATCGCTGTCGTCCCCGCTCTCCTCCCTCCCCCAGCTCACTTAAATATTTCAGAGAAAAGCAATCCAGCTTCATCCAAGCTTTATGGCACTGCCTCTCCTCTTGTCTGCACTTATCCACACTTGCTGCCTCTGGGAAGAACGAGGCCCTTGCCATGCTGGAACCCTCCTCTTTAACGAACCGGCTTGCAAACGAGCACCAAGTTAGGCACCAAATCGGCAATATGGACCTCAGCAAGCCCTAGCAGAGGGATTTGAGGACCCTCCGTTGAAGAGCAATTTTGCAGGGAACACATGGGCTCTCCAAAGTGATGCAGCGAAAGCCCAGGATAAACATCTCCAGGCTCCCTCTGCCTGGTCTCCGTCTGCTCGATGACCTCATGCAGAGCACCTGAAATCTGGTTAATGCAAAAAGTCAGTGGTCCAGAGGGACCTTCCCGGCAAGGAGGAGTTGGCCAGCGAGCGATGGGTCCGTGCTCCAGGGGAGAGAAGGTCAGGACAGGGTTAGCCCTTTTCCCTTGCAGGATAAAGCCTACCTTGGCCATTTTTTTACGGTTTATGACTACTGTGAATTCTCTTCATGGACCAGGAAACTTGGCCCCAGCCTCCCAAGTCTACCCCATCTATCAGGAGAACTATATATTCACCGGATGACAAAACGTTCCTCCTTTCATCCCGAAATTCTCATTGATGGCTCCCCAGTCTAAGGATGAGGAAAATACAGTAGTCTCCCAGGGAAACATGGTAGTTTTTGGTGTCTGCAGCCCATGCATGGCGATTTCTTGTGGTTAGAGGACAAGCTGTGGCTGTGATCTGCCCATCATCCCTTCRTTGAAGTGGCTTTTGCTTTACTCTGGGGATGTCCCCCCAGTGCATTCCCACCTTGTCTGGCTGAGCAAGTCACGGTGCTGCCAGGTGTATGCGGCTTTGACCCTTTCTGTGGCGAATTCACCGGGAGCTTGGACTGAAGACTAACAGGAGAAACCAAAGCAAAGCAAAACAAACAGATAGAAAGCAGTAATAAATATAACAAACCTATCAGCACCTGAATCGCCTCCTGACCCCATTCTGCGCTGTGCTCTATCCCCATGGTGACCCCCAGCATCAGTCTGCTCTGCTGCAGACCCTCTTCYCCACCYGCTCCCGTSCTCTGATTTCAGGAGCCAACTTTTMTCCAGTTCGAAGCTCTTTCATCTGGTCCAAACCATTTTAGCCTTYTCCCCRRGGATATCTGTGGAAGTCTCTGTATGGAGGTTTCCTGTTAGTRTCCATGCAGTCAAAGGGCAATTAGGCTTTTCCACGGTCACGAGCTTCAGTCCTGCAACGCCGAGCTTGAACTGGCTTAATCCTTCATAGGCAACACAGCATCTGCTTCTCTTCTCCCTCCCACCCGCTTCGCCTGTACGCACAAAGCCTCATTATATTAATAAAATATTTTCCCATTCTTCACCTGATTAGTCTGTGTGCATGTGCCTTTGTGTCTATTTTGTATGTGCAATCTATGTGTGCATATGTATGTACATGCGTACATGCTCTTCGTGTGTGTCAATGTACCTTCCTCTGAATATATACGAACAGATGTTTATATATAGAATCCATATTATAAATTTAAATTGATACAGGAACATAAATCTGAATAAATCACAGCTAAGCTGCAGCTTAAAATAAACATTCTGGAAAAAATAAGCAAATAAACTTTTTTTTTTTTTTTGGCAGAATGTTTATTTATTTAACAACAACGATGCAGTTGCTTACACTTTCTACAAATGTTTTATCTCTTCTTCCTCCGCACCTGTCCCTGAGTGAATAGAGCCACATCTGTCTCATCTTGGCATAACAAGTACACATCTACATCTGTGAAAGATGATTCCATTTTTGAAGGAAACACTGTCTACTTTTACACTCCTGCAGTCTGCTAGAAATTATTACACAATGGATTTTGTGTCTTGCAGGAAGGCTGCTAAATAGTGAATAGCGAGTTTGGAAATGATACAACAAAAGTAATGCCCTACTTTAACAAATGGATAGCCAGATATAGATATAAATATATGTTTATTCTAAACTTTACAGATAAGATAGATGCACTGATTAATGCTACCTTTAATTTACTGTTTCTAGCATAGCGGACTCTCGCTTAAAAAGCTCAGGAAATTGGAACTGTAGAGTACAGGGATAGTAATGGGATATAGATGCTTTCACCCGCCAGCTGCCGAGTCAAAGCCTAAACGAAGTTGGTAGCAACTGAAAAAATAGCTAATGGTTGTTTAGTAGCATATATGAAATAAGATAACGGGGTCTCTGGACAAAAGAAGGTGGGGTTTGGCTCATTTTCCAGAATGCTTATGCTGCAATATCCTTGGCTTGCCCCTTCCAAACAAAGGTCATGTGTGGTGGAGAAACATGGCCCCAACGTGAGGCAGGGCATGGGGGATGTGCTGGGAGGGACCACGGCCAGGCAACTTGCAGTGGTGGCACACTCGGTACGTGATGACCCTTCATCCTCCAGGAAAACCGTCCCTGCCCAGCCATGGTGTCGGCACGGCCGGTGAGCTCTTGGCTTAGGGTCCAGCCGTGGTGTCAGTACCGACACAGCGCTCTCTTGGTTGAGAGCAGCCACAGGCTATCCCGGGTTATRTTATTAATGACATTCAGTAGCTCATTAAATAAGTGAAGAGGTAAGCTTTGGCTCAAATAGTTAAGGGTTTAATGAGGTAAAATAGTGGAATAGTCAAAAGCCTCTTSCTGACTGCATCACCAGTGATACCGAACTGAGGAGCAGCAGTTGTTAAGCAGTTCTTTTATGGGCTCAGCTATCAAAGCTGAAGTAAAAATAAAGGAAAGGTGAAGTGTCCTGAAGCTCCTCTTTCACTGTCTTATTTTCCTGCACGGCGCACAACAGCTCTTGTAGTAATGTACTGGAAGCTGTAAAAGCAGCGCAGGAGGGTGATTCACCCGGGGGAGTTTGCTCAGCTTCTCACCTGGAGGGATTAGCCCAGGGAGACCATTAATCCAACACGTTTGCGGGACCTCTCCTATCTAGTGCAGACTCTGTCAYGCCTTGTGCCAACAAATCTGTGTCCGCTGACCAACCCGACAACGCAGTATTTTCAATCCGTGTTGATGGCAGAGAAATTTCACTGAAAAATGAGGCCTGGCCAGGAAGTAGAGACTTTGTCTATGGAAAAAAATCTGCCTGTAGTAAAATTTCCATCCACCGCTTCCCATCACTTCCTGGCCACTTTTCATCCTTTGCCAACCTGGAGATCTGTGCAAAGTATGAGTCGTCTTCCTTGCTTTCTCACCYCCTGAGAGCTTTCAAACTTAAAAAAAAAAAAAAAAGTAAATACAAAAGTGACAGTGTTGCTTTCAAAGACGAATGTTATTTCTCTCTCAGACTTTCTGCTGCTTTTCCTTCGCTATGTTGCAGGGCAGAGAGAGAGTGAGAGCAAGACAGATTCACTCTCCTGTGATTTCAAAACAGTCTGAAACTTGTTCAAATMAAAAAGAAATCAATAAGTGTTCATGAATTTGATTTCAGAAGTGAATTATTTTATGGGGGAAAAGAATCCCAATCAGAAGACGTTATTAATTGTAATTAATTTAATGGTTTAAAACATGTATGAAGATTTAATGAGAAATCATCCTGGTTGCTATATCATTCTAAGACACTTTGCATGGTAGAAAGGGTCAGTCCTTAATACTTCAAAAAAAGGGACTGATTATTTTCTTTTAAGGCAAGYATGGAGGRGAGAGCACAATTTGTACGCAGCTAAGCAGTCCTTCTGTATAGTATATTGAAGTTTTGATACACAGGTCTCAGATGCCATGATGCCAACCCTCTTTTCTCTTTTTTTGCAGTGTTTCATGTACTATCTTTAGGCTTTCTCAAAATTAACTGCTTGATTTACCCATCCTTCCTGGGAATTTATGATTCATATCTTCCCTTTTTTTTCCTCCTCTCTTCTGCCAGACCTTTCCAACTCCCAACTGCTGTTCTATCTTCTATATTAAGCACCCCAGGCTCTGATGTACTTGACAATGCCCTGTACTTTAAACACACGCACACACACACAAAACACACTAGTGATCTGAGATATTTTCTACARCGTGACATACATACACCGACTTCGGACTCCAGACCTTTCACAATCTTAATAAATACCTTACATGTAATCTTTTATCTTTGCATTTGTTTTTTATTTTATTTTTTAAAAGGAATGGAAAAAAATCCTTGACAGTTATATAATGTGTATTATTTACTTAATAGCTGTTCTGGTCTATTGGGTAAATATATAGTCAGGCAGTTTTTAAAAACACGTATTAGGTACCCAAGAGACCAGAGAGACGCTGAAGGAGCTGTTCCAGTCTATTGGGTAAATATGTATTTAGGCAATTTTTCAAAATATGTTAAAACTCCTTCAGTGCCATTCTGGTCAATTGGTTAAATATGTATTTAGGCTTCTTTTTTTAAATGCCTTTTATGTAGCTGATAGGCTGAAGAAACTGTAACTGYTGAATATGTTTTCATAATTTTTACCTATGGGTATCGCTTATAGTTGCTTCCTATATTTCAGCTCTGTCCCCTGCTGTTGCATCTATCGCAACACCGAGGAAGAGCTGTGTGTCACAGGCATCGTCACCAAGAGCAGTGGCACGAGAGAAGGGTAATACAAATATTTTTATATGTGAGCAACGTTATGAATGATATTAGTCCTTCTGATTGTCATCCTTGCTTCCTGCAAGTAACGCTCTACGTACATTTTTCCTGCATTTGGCTCTCTGTCAGTGGACTGACATATTTTGCATTGTGCTGTGCTGGTTAGACTGATGGATATTTTTAAACCAGCTGCATTTTTTGATATTCAGAGACACAAAATGGCATTCTGAAGCCCTGCTGTCAACTCTGGGGTTGTTTATATGAGTGAAGCACTTGCTTAACTATGAGCTAGATCAGGGCTTAACCAACAGCACTTATATCACTTTAAATTTAAATACATGATTTTTTTTTTTAATATATATGCCTCCAAAATCTTTTTAGGTGTTCAAGGTGATAGGAAAATCAAATCTGATGGCTGAGCTGTAACACAAGTTTCTGAAAATCTTAATGTAAAGTAGCTGTGACAGATGTTAGCATGCTGGGGTTTGTACAACTTCTGCTATATTTCAGCTGAAGATATATATTTACATCTAGTTCTTTTTGAGTGAGCTCTGGCGAGAATTTTATACAGTGATAGAAGCAAGGGCTGGGCTTAASACAGTGGCTCAAGGAAAGCAGATGAAGAAACTCTTCCTATTAATCCACAGCTTTCAAGACAATTATGTTTGCTCCATGGTTCCCTCTTCGCCTTGCCTCCCTTTATGGATCAGGAATCTCCATTGAACTGCTGCTGTAAATTAATCCAAATTTTGTTGTTGTAAAAACAGAACTAAACAAATATCTCCTCTTTTTATTCCCACTGCATGAACTGACAGYATAAATTCCTTTTCAGTTTATTCCTTAATGATAAATTATTAACTCTCCACACAGAATCGATCATATTCAGCCTGCAATAGTCTGTTTGTCCACATAGTATCTTCATTTGCCTGTGCTGATAATTATTTCAGGAAGGACAGGTCTTTGCCTGCTTTCTCCAGGTGGGCCCTCAGCTTTCCTTGCAGTCTAAGTTGCTACTGCTAGTAGGTGGTTTGTCTCGATCTATGGTAGAGCAAATGCTGGTGTTTGAAACCCACCTCTTGTTCTGTTTCAGGACAGATTTGCATCCTCCTTTCACAGCAAAAGTACGTTACTCGCTCAYCCAAGTATTAGAGAGCTTGTTCTACCTGTTTATTTTTTTTTCTCTTTTGCAGAAATTTTGAGGTAGGTTATTACAATCCTTCATAATTTTCATTTCCTTGTATTGCTCTTTTTATGTTTTCTTTGAATCACATTCTTCATTAATAAGAAAGCTATCGGAAATATTTCCCTCAAATGYGTTTAGAAAGCTTTAATTACACTAGCTAACTAGTACCTACTGTGGAGGTGGAAAAGACAAAGAGGCAGAAATGAGCATGGGAAAAGGAGGATTACACATGTATGCTCACACATGCCCAAGGACAGGTATTTGTACATGTGGAGGTGGAAATAAAAATTTGGTGGGCTATATATATCTTAAACAGGCATATGCTAAGCTAGAAATATTCTTGTTGAAGTCAGTGGGGACGCTTAAATTTAAGCAAAGTGTAAACCTTTACAGATTGGAGTAAAATGATCTCACCGTTTCAAATAAATCAACTACTTTATTTTGCATTAATACAAGTTTAATACAAGTTTAATTCAGAGGATTTTTTTAAAGAAAAACAAATGTGGAAAAATATTGATAAGAATTCTGACAAGGAATATTAATAAATGAAAATGCTGATAAGAACTCTGGATAAATTTGATGAGTTATTGCCAAAATAAGTAACTTTATAATCCAAATTATTAGACCAGCTGTAATGCTAGTATAAAAATAACAGTGCATTTGAAGTGACGTTATGTCACTCACATAATTTCATAAACAATTATCAAATCCCATCAGAATAAGAAACATCTTGTCTCTCAAACATTACGAGATGCTTTCCAGATCCACCAATATATCCAGGCCTTTCCATTAATCAGCACTACATAGGCTTTTTTCTTTTTAAATCATGGAGCTGGATGCCGGGAGATGCTCACAACAGGAAGTTTGCTGTGTAACATACTCAAGCCTGAAATGTGATTCTATTTTTATAATACAAGGATCCCTGCTGGCTTAGGGGAGTGCTGGTAGGTACTGTGTCCAGAGCCGGATGTTGAGCTTATTCTGTAGAAAGGGTAAAATTCCATTTTTATTAATATTCCAGTTTGTTGGGGTTGGCAGGGGCCAAGGGTTTTTTTTCACCAACTTACTTCATAAGTTCTTGGTGAGGTTTTCCTTTTCAAAGGATACTCACACCTTGCCAGGCAAAATGCGGGTAAACTGTAACTGGAGCTTCTGAAATAGCTCTGCCAAACTTCTTCACTTCTGCCAGTTTAACCATGTTCATGGTTGTCTCCTAGATAAAAAATGAATTTACCCGGTTTTGTACCAAAAACGTTACTGAGCCAAAGCGCTTTAGTGGATTAAATTTTATTTTTTTTTAAAAAAAAAAAAAAAAAAAGGAAAAATTAAACTCTTGTATGCATATTAACTGTCTTTACAATATGCAAAGTATGTAAAGAAGAAACAGTCACTGTTGCTCCATAGCCAGGAGGTTTCCCTGCTTGTGTATGGCAGTAACTATAATAGAGGGCAGGATACTGGGTTAACCTACTGTCAGCATAATTTGACTTGGCATTTTCAGTGATCCTAAGAATATTCTTATTGTATCAAAATGTGTGACAGCCTTGTGGTGGGAACAAATGGGGGATGAGATCAGACCCAATTGCATTAGATTAAATGGAAATGTGATGTCTTCAACAGTCAGAAAACGCCGGAGACATCATCAAAGCTATCAGTGCCCRTCTCTCCACAATCTCTACTATGATCATTTTGTTCCTTTCCCATTGATCTACTACAAAACTGAAAATTAATTTAAAGGAGGAAAGATCTTCAAATATTTATATCTGAATATATGTGTGGGCAAAATGCAGACTGAGAGCCAACAGCTTATTATGATAGCCCAGAAGAACACTAAACCTAGGGCCTGGGCCAAATCTCATAAAGATTAAAAAGACAGCCTTGCACTGACTGCAGCGGACATTAGATTCCGCCCAGATTTTGAGTCCTCCTTCCAGATCCGTGCCCACACACATTTCCTTCTTCTACTTTTTCCTGTKGCAAAACTTGTTTCTTCTATCGCCAGAAAAGATTGCACATGCAACCATTTCACTTGTGAAGGTGTCCTCTGGTCAAAGCAACTGGAGCCAAGAAGGCAAAGAGAAAAGTGCCCGTTGATGTGGAGGTGCAGGTAAATACCCACGGGCACAGAGGAGATAGAGCACACCAAGCAGGACATTCATTAGCTTAGCAGTAATCCAGCCTTTTGTTTCATGTGATACTAAGTAAACTCGGTATCATAAAACTGATAAAAGGAGTTGATCWATTGAAGCTGGCTGGACTCAGGCCACTTCTGTACTCTGTCACCACCTGCAAGRGAAAATAAAGGTGAACAAAATACCTGAGTCTACTAGTCTCAATGTACCGATTTTCCCCTCAAGAGCACACACCGACATATCCAGGGTCTCCTTTGCCTTTGAAATATGAGTCTTTTTTTCCTTAATCTGTTCTGGACACCACTCACAAACTGAAATGGATATTCTCCATTACCATTAAATTTCAGAGTTTTACTGTTTTTCTCTGACCTCTGCAATGCAGCAGTGGAAGCAGAGATTCCTCTCCAGGATTTCTCTCCCTAGGGAAAAAAAAAAAATCTTTATCAGTCATAAATAAGCATGGATGTGTACACCATCAACACCATCATTGCTTCTGGGAAGACCAAGAGAAGGAGACCGGTACTGAATTGTCCTCTGGATATGGAGACATGTTTTAAGTTATGAGGGGACCCTGGTAAGAACAATGCAGATCCACCACAGCCAGTGGGAGCAATTCAAAAGGGGATTGAAAGAGAAAAGCCCTCCTGGTGCCAAAACCTACTCTTGCACTCATATCTGTGGCACATATGGATGGACCGAGCTCCAGCACATCTGAGCACAAGGCTTCTGCCTTCAGGAGCTGGTGAGCCCCGGGTTGGGGTAACAACTCARCACCTCTCCGTCGGGGAGCAGAGAAACCATCCAGCTTTGTGGGATGCTCTTATGCATATCTRAGAGCATAGATGTGGTTTTTGCAGGATTTTTCTTTTTCTAATTTTAGTAAAGTATTTGGAAAAGAGAGGTACTTCCTTACAGTGTATCACGCATTATCCACTGATAAGAGGTAAACATAAATTCTGGTATTTAACTTTACACCATATTATTCTGAAATCAACTTAAAATGCAATGAGAATGATGCCTTATAATATCAAACTTAAAAACCTCAACTTTAAGAATTGTTAGTAAACATATGTTTATGGGAAACAGGTGATCAGACTCATCCTATTGATTGGCTTAAAAATATGTGACATTRTTTTGAAATACCTTTAGAGTCCTTCATTTGATTTTTAGCTACAGTCTAAGCTCTCTAAAAATCTATGATAGGCATATTTGTATGATGTATAAGAATTTAAGTATTTATCTCTCTAAAACGTGAGTTTCCTTGCTTGTGAGAAATTTTCTTACTGGGAAGGTTTCCAAAACCYCTCTCATGTAGCTTCATGGAATTTTCTCAGCTCTTGTTCTTGCTCCTTCTCCACACCTCTTCCCCAGTGCAGAGAGGCACATCTGTCTGTTTTCTGCCTTATCAAGCAGACATCTACATCTGTGAGGAAAACTCCACTTCCTTAGCTAAAAACCTGTATCTGATTGTGGTAATAAAGCACTACTTCCTCAGTTCAAAACATACATCAGACAGGACCAATTACTTCAAATGACTCATAGCAACAGGCAAAGCAATAGTCGTCTTTTCAAAGCCTTTGAACTTCTACCGCTTCAAAGGTGTACTAAAAAGTGGTTATGAGGCGATTGTCTAAAATTGCCAAATTACCAGTTTCCAAGCTTTGACGTTTGTTATTTCGAGCAACTAGACAAAGGAAAGCAGTTCGTTCACCCACTGAGAAAAAAAGAGCAAAACAAAAAGATATTTCCTAGGTGAAGAGAGCTCTTAATACGATGCATTCTTGAACGCAAACCAAAAAAAATACTTATGCTTTAAATTAATCAAATAATATCATTAGATTATCAAACAATACACAACAATAATGCAAAATGCAAACAATATGATCCAAAGCTACTGAGTGAATTTAACAGGCTTTTAATCACATCCTRGAGGTCAGAGAGGCCCAAAGTGTTATTAATGGGAATCAAAGCTTTTCACCTTTAGGTCATCAATTCGAATGTGGCACAGGTTGGTTCTGACTGAACGTCATTACCATCTGGTAATTACTGGCGAGGCTATCTGACATAAGCTTGTGCTCTAAGCAGCCCCAAAGGAGAGGTATTTGCAGAATCCAGCATCAGCACGTGCCTCAACTGCAGTGGGCAGTGCTGGACAAAATGGTGCCACAGACTGAGCTCTGATCCAGCAGAAGACAAAAGCATGGGCAACTCACTGCTCTTACTTCTGTAAGRCTTCCAGTGCTTTCCACTACTTCCAAGAAGTATTAAATACACTGGCGAAGTTATTGTCTAAAATTGCCAAATGTATTGTTTCAAATATATCGGTTTCCACTTTTCTTATGGTGGACACAGCAGTAGTAATGCATTGTCCTTGATTTGTCAGGCTTTCTCCTGACAAGAACCATGCACATTGACAAAGAGATGCAATAAAACTTTTGTTACTCTAGTTGGTTAACAGCTATTCTTTGGGTGGRCTGATCCAGTCTCTATAACTGCCATAATCATGAAATTAACTTTAAAAAATTAAATGAAAGAAGAATCCTATATAGTGAACATCATAAAGCATATTATTACTACCTACTGTCCCAAAGACCTTTGGGTCTTCATGATGAGAYTGTTATTTTAGCTTTATCAGGAATCTTCCAATTTTAAGACCACGTTTAAATAAATATAGCTCTRGTTCAATAATGTATTTCTGAATGCTTCACTTTCATATTGAAACASTGAGTTTTAGTTTCGTCATGATTCATTTCATTGAGTTTTTACCTGTTTTCTTGAGAATGAAGGTGACCAAGCATGTATTTGGAGGGCACTTGATGCAACWTACTACACTCCATGCCAGGTGACAAGGAAGCTCTGGCTCATCAACATTGTGGTATCACTATGAGAAGGTCATGAAAGCAGGTGGATACTTTTCACAAGCCTCTAGAAACAAGGGAGAGTTTTCACYCTCACATATTTTGGATTTTAATTGTATGTCAGAAAGTGTGGTAAWATATCCTCTGAACTACTTCTTTTGGAGAGCTCTAAATCCATTCAAATTTGTGTACAACTTCCATCACAGCACTTCCTGGCTCCACTAAATCTCATTTACTTATCCTTGAGCACAGGTCCTCAATATCAGAGGAACCATAATGGTTTGTTCAGGAGATTGTGGGTCTCCTCTGAGTCCATTAGGAATAAACACTAGAGAAAGAACTCACACATTCCTACTTTTTTCTAGATGTCTGGAAGAGTYTGGGTAAATCCAGGCAAATAACTGCTGAATTAAGTATTTATTTTCCTTTTCATTGGATCAGATGTATTTATTCATGAGTTTACATTTAATAAATTATTGGGGTTTGTACCCAAGAAAGTTCGTTGTCAAAATTAAACAGTGACAACTCAAGTTGCCTCACCCAGATGTTACTGGATGGGGCAAACATGATACGGACCCATTCCCTAGTTGACATGACTTCAAATCTGTCTTTTCATGCAAATACTCACCTATATGAAATCAAGGAAATTAAGGTTCCATTAATGTTTGGCAATATCTACATTAAAACTATTGTGTCCCTGCAGATCTTGTCAGAAATATGTTTACACAACTATTCAAATAGAGAAATGCAASAAAAGAGAGGCAGAGAAAATTCATTTAAAAATTCCAATAGTCACAGYGAAGGTCTGTTCAGGGCTAGAAGTCACTTCTGGCTTTGGTAGGAAGAAAACCTACAGGCACTTCTTTTTATGAGTAAGTTACATCTGTTCAGGCACTGTACTTTGCTAACACCATACTTTTGTTTTTTAGACTGAAGATCCTTCAAGTCTAGCAGCTCAGATGCTTGCATCCGTCTGTACCCTTTTGGGTAAATACCTGTCGCTTTAGGCAGTCTTCTCTGATTATCTCCTCCACAGTGAGATTCAGACTGGCCCGCTATCACACTGTTTTCTCTCCTCTGGCACATGGTCAAGTGCCACCAACCCAAGACCTTAGGCTTCACTCCAGTTAAGGAAATAACAGGTTGCCTCCAACAGTTTCTGCCTTCTCTTGCTTATAAAACTCAAAGGGTCTCTGAGATCATTTGAAGGAGCAAAGGAACATGGACTACCCCGTCAGTCTCTCTTCAACTAGTTTCTGTGTCTGTCTCTTTGCTGGGCATGTTTGGATGTGTACTGTTACCAGAAAGAGCAATGCTTTTGTAGAGACCTGGCTTTCTAAGCTTCTCTGACRAATAATGTTATGCACACATATAGACATTTTTAGTCTTATGCAGCATTTGAGTTTGTTACGATTCCTTCTACTGAACAGAAATCCCTTCACTATATTTTATGGAGTCAAACAGCAAGTACTTTTATGCGAAGCTAGAGCTTCAGCTTAGCCCCGTGTCAACAGAAATGCACTGATCGCTCCAGGGAAATAAATTTTAAAAAGCAGGTATTCCTAATCTGGTCACTAATCTGGAAGGACCAAGGAAACGTAGACAAGGTCTGTGCTGGAGGTTTTAAATTGTCACTGCAATCGAGACCAATACTAACTCATTTCTCCCATGCACCATTCTCTATGTCAAGGTCCAGCCTGTATTTTCCCATTCTCCCAGAGCACACCCACCCACACCCTTAGAGACTTTATTGGTGACACCCTCGTTACTCCCGAAAAATGTTCTAATGCCACTTTCCTTGAAAAATAAGGTATTAACATTATTGCTATTCTTAAATACTGGTAGTAGCTCTGAAAAAGGATCACCAGCCTGGAAAAGATGAGAAGCACTGGCAGAGAGCATAAATTGCCCATGAATTTCCTTTCATCGCAGGACAATGAATGTGGARAACCAGAGTACAAACAACCATTTGGAGGAACTATGTATGTTCTCTATACTTTGATACAACTCCGAATGATGTTTTCTGTCATCCACTGAGGATCTGAATTTATGAGCACGTCAGCGCAAACATTTAAACCGAGGATGCCCAGATGGGGAAACCCTCTCACCAGCAGTATGAAATACCCATCTGCTGCATATTAATACTCTTCAAGGGATTATTGTTTCATGCTGCCTGGCTGTTACGGTTGGCGTTTGGAGCTGGGATGTAGGCGTGCATACCAGTGTGGCTCTGGAGTGAGGATTAGGTTGAGCCACTGTGGGACAGTGTCAAATTAGGAATGTTCTTTGAAAGCTCCGAGWTGGCCCATTCTGAGCAGAAAGAATTTTGATAAGCAGAGAGTCCCCTTACGGTATCAATTTGGTCAAATAATATGTTTATGGCACTGTTATTAGATCAAGAGAAACAGTTAACTGAAACATGACATGTAACTGTTAAAAATTATCCACTATCAAACATCAGCTAGGGACATTGAAAGGAAGAGTTGACGTTTATAAATAAAAAATGATGTAGAAATTAAACAAACAACCCATGGAGACTCTTTCAGGTTTTTTCTTTCCCTCCGTTTCTTATGTTAAACCRCACAATAAATGTTCTTTGAGTTGGAGAGGTTTAATCTGTGTGCAGAAAGGGAATTAGAGGCCGATTCAGGATTTTTTTCCTTTCCTTTCCTGGAGGCCTCTTTTTTATTTTCTTTCCAGGTATTGATTGTGAAAGTGATATCACACCAGAAGGTGCATTGATATGGTGTTGAGTAACAGAAAACTGCAAAGACTCCTTACAGTAYAATCAAAGCTTCTGTCCAAGCCCCACACTCTGATGAAATCCAATCGATAGGGACGATTAAATGACACATACAGAGCCATCAATATTAAATACAGTCCATTTCCTGTACAAGTGCAGTGCAATGTAAAGTGGACAAGATAAAACTAGAATAGGCAGGTTATTTACGATGGCTGTACAGTATTTAAGCAGTGATGAAAGTTGGAAGCATGCATTGTTTGCATGTTAATCAAAAAAGCAAATGAGCTTTTCAGTGCACATAAAACATAGTTTGGTGCGTTTGCAATGTTTCCAAACAAAACTTTTTTTAAGTTATTTTTTGGAGGAGCAGAGTCAGAAGGGAGTTGTCTCCAAATTGAAAAATTGTAGATTCTACAATCTGTGATTTTAACAAGTCATTTGGTTCTTACASAGCTTCTTCAGAAGCCCAAATAATTTCCTTTTTGCCTGTGCAGTGGAAGATAAGGTTTGCGATAATTCATTGCAACTTCATTCTGCATTCTGCCTCAAGAGGTAAGGAAGAGCCCTCCAGAAAGTGTTGCAATTTCCCACCACAAGCAAACACGCAATATTTGGATGGTTTTGTTCAGTAACACAAACACTTAGGCACATCCATGCTGAAAGGCAGGACAAGCTAGCCAAGACCCGGAGCAGCAAGTCCACCTGGCACGGTGCAGTGCTGTGCCATGCAGGCTGGGCAGCATGGGTCCAAATGTGGGACAGTCACACTGGCTTGGCACTGCCCTTGGCAGGACCTCTTAAATCCCAGTTCCAGGCTGGCATAGCCTCGGCTGGACGTGAGCAGGCACTTTGAAAGCTGAGGTTTGCAGTGGCAGAGCAAACTTTGCTTAACTTGAGTGCACCAGCTTCACAGCCACTGACAACGACCTTTATTTATCCTAAGTAGAGTGAAGAAAACGTTCACCTCCTACACTGTTTCTGATGTTATCCTTTCTGTTATAAAACTGATCTGAGGAAGATAGGGAGGTAAAGGTGATTTTAGATATGAAACAAAGAAGGTCTTAGAGAAAGAAAAACCTGACTTCCAGTAAGTCACTCCCATCAAGGGCAGTGGCTGTACCAAAGCAGATGCCAAACACATGTGACATTTGAGGTTTTCAGATCTCCCAGTAACTATTAGGGTTGACAGAGCGTCCAGCAAAGGAGAGTTTCCCTTTGTTGAGTACCCTCGTGCGCTTGCCTTCAGAGGTGCACAGTGATGCTCTCCCTGGGGGAGGGAGAATCCACCAGCTGAGAGCGAGACCTTTTGCTAAACTCCCTCTACCTCTCCGCTGTGCCACTCAAAATGCTGTCACCAGTTYTTATGGAGTCCACACGTTGCAGTCACTGGAAACCATGTCTAATAAGTCTGATTTCCTCTTGACTGTTTTCTTCATACTGTGACTTCACAACACGCAGGTGGGACAATGAGAAAATTAGAGATCTGCTCGAAAAAGCAACAGATTGATAAAAATATAGAAATAGGTTAAAAATATGGATCTCCAGTAAAACAGGCACTGATACCACGCTGCCTTTTGTTCTTGAAAAGTAAGAGAAAGGATGAATGAATTCACTTCAGAAGGAAGGCAGAAAAAAGCAGCAGCAGATTGGTAGAAAGGTGCTGCTGTGCTACCCCTCAGCTCCACATTGTTCTTTGCTTTTCACACATGAATCCTCATCATATTGATTGGTAAGTACGTCTTCTTTTCTCCTTTTTTTTAACATTAATTCATTCTTTTTCAACATTAAACTTTTACAGTCCCTTTGAAGCTAATAGATAAAATTCCTTATCACCAAAACATGCACTGGTTTTAGTGGAAACCTAGTAGAACTCTCCACAAGTTTAAAGTTATTCATATATTTATGTCCTTTGTTGTACTGGGCCATRAATGTTTAGTACCTTCAGGATGAAAACCTTAATCTTAACACAATTTTCTAGGATTTTTTAAAAAAYTCCTCAATAAAAGTTTTACAGAGAAAGTGAGCCTGAAAAATGTTCTTGGAGATGACACTACTCTCTGCCAGGACACTTTCACAAATCGTGTGGGGACAGCAGGTTGTTTGCCAATGAAAAGCTACTTTCTCTTGACAAAATTGAAAATTGATGACAAAGTGATTGGGTATTTCTCAAAATGCTGTCAAATGTAATGACATTGGGTGTGTTCCAATTAGTTTTGTAGGCTTTCAAGACACGGCTCTCTCTCTTTGCCTTATGTGTAAAAACTTTGCGTTGTGAGTCTATTCCGCTGAAGGACAGCTATAACTGCTACAGCTCCCAAAATTTTCTAGGGAATAAGACTACACTGACATACCTAGTCTTGACTAAATAAGCAACTTTCACTTTGCAAAACCTGAGCTTTCTAATCCAGTTTGATGTGGTGCTATTTACACATAGTGCAGGCTTGTAGGTCACTTGGCAGGCAAGAGAGTATGGTAAAGGTTGCCGATAAGATAATGAAGTTCATTTTGATTGACCAGTAATTAACTATACTCTTATGAGATGAGAGTTGTCACGAGCCCTGGGATGTACTGAGCATCCCACCGCCAGGAGCAGAGGGAAGACGAAAGGGGAGAGGGAAGACGAAAGGGGAGAGGGAAGACGAAAGCTACAACAACTTCAACATCTGTCCTCTTTACGCTGACAGAGCTGGTAACCAAGATCTCCCTCTCTCCCTCGCTATCTAAAGTACAAACAACATTGGACTGATATGGAATGCTACATAAAATGTTTGCTTATAATTATTTCTAGCACCCTTTTGAAGATTAGGGATAAAACATTTCTAATTATTCATCAGGCCGTTGGAACTCCTAGGCCTCTGTAATAGGGATTTAGCAGAACAACAAATAACATACAGGGATCCAGATGAAAGGAGTGAATTTGAAGGGATTATTACCATAAAAAAGCAAATGACTATTTGATGGAGTTACAACAATACAGAGAGTCAGACAGGGATAGAAAAATAATGCTAATTGATAAATACATAGCTGCTTAAGCTTTAATTTGAGCTGTAGAATAGTTGTAAAAGGAGTGACACCTGTAATTTCCTTTTTTAAAAGATCATGCTGCTTGAAATGTGTGTATAAGGAAAAACCCTCAAGTGCATCTTTTCTGCACCCCTCCTCCCATTTTCATCACTTGCCATCGGTCATGACTGTCGCAATAAGTAATTGTTTAAAAGGCAGGACCAGAATTTTTTTATGGTCTTGGCTGGCTTACAGCTGCATGAGGATTTGCATCCCAGTTTAGGATGGGAGCCAGTACATCATCTGCGGGATCTGTGATCTGCACGTATATGGGCCATAGGAATCAAGAGACATTCGAGGAATGAAGATTGGATTTTCTGTTCACTAAAATATACCACAAAATTCCTATGTCATCTTAATCAGATTCAAAGCATTACAAAATAAAAAGCAAAACAGAACAAAACAACAAAAAAGATCCCACAAAACAAAACCCAAAGTCCGTGAAAGCAGGATTTGTGAACAGTTTGAGGTGCCAGTCCAGCCCTACTCCCTCATTTTTCAGTAAGACAGACAACCGTTAGGCAGTTTGTCTTAAATAAGGACCCACAAGAGGTATAAGTGGAACCTAAAATACAAAATAGGATAAATCTTCCATATTCAGTTCTGCCATAAGCAACATCACTACCACAACACTAGTGATTTCCCGTAAAGATAGTTTTTGAGGATACAGAAGCTGTCTTGCCTAAAGGAGGGAAGGAAATAAATCTGACTTTGTACATACATGAAAAAAAACCCCATGGATAGAAGACTTACCAGCTACTCTGCAAGCTGCGTGCTTCATTACATCACAAATATCGTTTTAAAGGGCAAAGATATGCAAAGCAGATGTATTGTAACTATCTCTAAATCAGAATTTCAGTGTAAGATGTTCTTCAACAGCTCAATACAGTCGGTTAGAAGCTTTCTTCCCCTCCTTAATGAAGGTAAAACGTTAGCATTATAAATTGCAGCTTAGAGAAATTATATTCAGACTTAAAAAAAAAAAAAGAAAGAAACCGTACGCACTAGATTAGCAGGGGTGGATCGTCTTGTTGAGAGTTGTGCTGCCAAAGCCTATTAAAGTAATTCACGTTTTATACATAGACATTACCATTTTCTCTGAACTATAACGTCCTTGGAGTATTACTCCACAGAGACATCCAAAATCCACTTTAGATGGGGCACAAAAGCACAGTTTGAGATTTACCTGTGTGACTTGTCTCGCAGGTGACAAGCATTAAGGAGGAAAATCTACACTTCTGTCAGATAAGCAGGAATTCTTGGTTTCTTAATTCACTTGGAAAGAAAGGATAATTACCTGAACTAAATTTCTGCGCCCATCTCAAATGGACTCTAGGGACAATCCTGCAGATTAATGCTCTAAGAACATAAGATTCAGAAAAAGAAAACGTAGGGATGTATGAAATAGGATCTCTTTTAACAACCTGGATCAAAAACTGTATCCTGAACTGCGGGGAGGGAGAATCAGAGGAAGGGGCAAATCCAGTGTAACATTAACGCATTTTGCTGCCTCAACAGAATCAGATTTTGACAATAATAATGATGATTTTTAAAAGCTGACTTTTTTTTTCTTGCGTTCCGATGTATTTGAGAGATTTCCGTGACCTGAATGCTTCAGGCAAGATCCTCAGGTGATGTAAATCAGCATTGCTTCTCTGAAATATGGACAGATTCATCCCTTCACACCCGCTACAGCTTTTCTGCTCATCTGCAGTATCGCAATAATCTAGTAATGTTAATTAATTTTTTTCTGTTTTTTATGCAATGCTGCCTCTGCCTCCTCCCTGCCTCAAATTGTTTTGGTTTTGTTCTTTTTTTTTTTGTTGTTGTTGTTATTGCTCCGTGTCTGCTAAGTAAATCTGTGGCATGTTACTTTAAAAATGAAATAAAGCTTGTGTTCATAGTGACAGTCAATAACACTACAGCATTATAATCAATTGCTATTTGTAGCAGCAGGACTAGCAGTGGGGGCAGATCAGTGCAAATTACTGTCACTGTGTGCTGTCGTGTAGTGCAGCCAGCCTGTATCATGTAAGACAAATGATACCATATTCAACGGGAGCAGACAGTACTTAGTCATACCTGTACAATGGCAGAGCAGCGCACGCCGGCTCCAAATACAACGGGAAAGAGGTTATAAACCTACGGAATTGATAGGGAAGAGAAATAAATTAATCCAGCAATGAGTTGTGCTGCTGAGATCCGAGGCTAAACGCCCCTGCTTTTGCAATGGGCTGAAGAATGGAGGATTACAAGTATCTGGGGATCTACAAAAAGGTTAGATAGCTTTTTAGTGAACACCAATGACGTCTCTGTTGTGGTTTAAACTGATGGTTGGTACAGACGCCTGTAAGCCATGGGGGTCTTCAGTTCAAAACACCTGTTATGATCAATAATAATGCCAAAATGAAATATAATAGCTTTTTTTTTCCCTCTTTCTATAGAAACAGGAGTGTTTGTTACTGCTATAGATCACAGCAATGTAATTTTTTGTCTGTGTTTCATTTGAGAAAAGAGATCCCGGCTCTGATCTCAGTGGGGGAGAGAGCTGTTATCTCAGAGCTGTGGTCTGGAAGCAGCAGGTCAAACAGGTAATTTTAAAGATGGAGCTACTCAATTCTTTGTGTTTAGGCACCTTTCTCGCTATGAATATGGCAATTTATTTGGAACCCCACGACTATGGAGAAATGCAAATGGTGTTTATTGGGGAAAGAAAGAACTCGCCGCGGACCAAGACCGCATCCTTCGGAAAACAAAGCCTTGGCTAGCAGAGCAACGTGTGCGTATGAAATTACATCTGATTACCTGGCTAAAGGATTTCTCATTGATTTGGGGAGGTGCTAGACAGACTGCGCTGCAACGTGTAGCCYTCCATTTCGCCTGCGAGCAGAGAGTGCAGGAAGAGGAAAGGAAAAACCACCTCCAGGACCCCCCACCTCCTAATGCGCTCCAGCCCAGGAGAAACGCATCTCCTGGCGAAAGAGTGATTCAGCAGCAACGCCAATCCAAACACTGAGCTCACTTCTGGGACTGCTGCAAAGGATGACAATTTATTGCCCATTTTAATGATACAGTTTGCGATATGCATACTTGCCAACTGGGAACTGGAGTGAGATCAATGAGTTATTTTACGTAGGTCCCTGTATTCTGGGCCAGAATGAAACTGTTGACCTAGAGGTGAAAGTCTCTAATTTTATTTCTAGTCCCTCTGAGTCATGTAGTCACCAGAAATAACACTGACAGCAATAAAACTGAGCAAACAAACAAAACTAAGCAAACATCAAATATTAAGGAAAAAGATGTTGCCAAAGAGGCTCAGCACACGTTTTGTGAGACTGCATAATCTTTGACAGTGAAATCTGGAACATAAAAACCCCTCTCTCCTGGAGCCCAGTATTCTTCTCTGAAGACAAACATTTTATAGTAAATATTTTTGTGCCTGTGGAGCTTTGTGCAAAGTTGGACATGATATTTTTGGCAATATCTGAATGTCAGTAGGAATCTGAGAAAGTGTCACACACTGTACTCGAGCTGGCCGTTTGGTGAAAGCCATGGGTTTAAATTTACATGTCACATATGTGATGGGCTGAGCRGAGCAGATCAAGAGAAACAGGAAAATTTCTTGCAATCAGCTTTTTGCATGAGGAATCTGCCTTTAGTATCTGCTTTGATCCATGAGCTGAATTACAGAAGTCGTCTAAAGTTGCAGTATCTCACTTCACCTTTCTATTGCCAATTCTCTCTGCCTTTCAAAAACAGAGAGGCGATGTCCTTGTATATTTTTAGATCCAATATTTTTCCTGTTTAGCAAGATCAGAATTATTGCTTCTTATTATTACTACTATTAATGTTATGAATAATAATAATCATCATAATGGATTTTTYGCCACCCCTTTAGAGGGTAGTTTCCAAAGGAAATTTCTATGTCTATTCCTGGCTAGCAGGCATACTAGTTTGGGAAAAATAATCTTCCACTCAAAGGTAGTTTAACTTCAAATAAGGACTTTTTGGCTCAAGGATTATTAGGGAAAATTGCTTCGTTTTGCAACCGTAATTTCTATATTTAAATAAATGGGATTTTCCTTCAGAGAGATTTGAACTATGGAATTTTCCTTTGTTGGACAAGAATCAATGGAGTGTTTGCTGCTAATTAAACCAAATAAGTTAGCTGAAAAGGAAAATGAGTTAATTTTGAAGGACCTTCATACTAAAATTACAGTTTTGAGTATAAGAAGAGAAGAGGATTTAATCTAATTTGATTTCTTCTTAAATTTCAGGTTTTATGCATGTCTATTATTTTGAAGACTACTAGGGAATCAGTCCCTGTTGGCATAAGGCAACTTTATGTGATCTGCATTTAGGATCTGATTCAATTACCATTGAAAGCAATGGGGTTAGGATTAAACCTTCCCAGTAAGTGTTTTTTAGGGTCTCAGACAACAAAGATTCAGCTCTATAACACCCTGAGATCAACCACTAATTTCAGAAAACGAGCACACATGTAATAAAATCACCACATTCTGTAGTGACAAAATATTTTGCAGAAACGGGGCTGAGATGCTGTTAGTGGTTTGGTTTGACCTGATTTTACTTTACACAAACATAAAATKTCAATGGGAGACACCGACAGTGGATTTCATAGCTTTGCAGTTTGATATTACTATGTTTCTTAAAACACAAGAGAAAAATGCACAACATTAAATGAATGCACTACCTTTTTCTTCACCTYTTCAGTAACTGCGTCTTGTTACGATTGTAATATTGAAATATTGAAGATCACTCCAGAGTACAGATACTGAATTCCTAATATTGCTATACATTGTATACCGCTAAACCCATAAAAATTGATAATTATCTGAAAAAAAAATAATATTCTTCTGTTTGAGAAAGACTTYGGGTTTACTTTTTTGGTTTTCTAGTGTTTGGGGAGTTTTAGTTGAGAGACTGGAGCTTCAAAGTTAACAAAAATCAATACACACTTTGTTACAGTGGATAGTATCTTTTTTACCTGTTCTGAGGAGCCTAACCACCTGGATATACAGCACAATATTATTCCTAACATTATCAAAAAACAAGCTATGTATTTTAATTAGCTTAAAAGGGTCAAGTGGCAGAAAAAAAATCACCTGCAATACAAAAACTCTGGCTATTATAATGATACAGTGTGTAATTCAATATATCTGTTTAGATATTGACCTTCTGCATTATTAATGGCTTTGAAAAGGGTACTGCTGTCTTGCAACTCCTTAACAGGTGGAAGCCACTGGAAACCTAACATTTATTGGTTTCTATATGCCAGATTACTTTCAAACTAAAAGTCAATGCAAATATGTTTGCAGCCTGGATTTAATAGCGAGTCCTGATTTTTGTGGGTCGTTTGTTGGGATTTTTTTTGCCTTAAGTGTCTTCTTTACCATCCCCCCACCCCACCCCCAAATATACTATTGTGAAAGAAGGATTTCATTTCCATTAAATGTGTGCCATTTTTTGCTACTTAAAGAAGTTCATTTGGATATGAAACATTTGGAAAGCCCCTGTCTATTCTTCTGAATAAGCCTTCAGCTTCAGAAAGACACTAGTCTGTTTGGCTGAGATCTTTGGCAAACCAAAATACCTATTAGATACCTCATATTTYCTGATAGTCTTCTGAATCCTTAATTTCAGAGCAGTGATGACAACAAAAATATTATCTTTTCTGTATCTTCACCTTTAAACAATACTTTTGTGTTAGATACTATGCTTACATGCAATCCCAMAGCAGAGCATAGGGCCTCCCACACTCAAACACACCAGAAATTCTATAAAAGGAAATTTTTAAGTTGGTCTTATTTACCTTGTTTTGCTTTCCACCGACAATTAAGTTCTGTTCTGTTGATGAAAGAAAAAATATTCAGACAGCACAAGGTATACCTGGTTGGACATTAACTTGTGTATTTTTTTTTTTCATTTCAGAATGCTGTTTTGATTAATTTATATATATAAAAAATGAAATGCATTTCATGTCTTCCAGTATTTTTAAAAACATTTCTCAATTGAGTTATATTTGAAGATCTCATTTTTTGCCCCATATTTATCAGTTATGTAATAGAACTAAAATGACGGTAACAACATGATATTTTTTCTGCTGTGGAAAAATCAGTTAAATATAAACCAATATTTTACCAAATATCTTGTGAATATTTCCCCTAAGGTAAGGGCCAGATCCCGTGTGACTTTCAACATAGCAGAAAGAATTTATGTGCAAATYGACCATCAAGCATAAAAAAATAGACAGGAGAAAAAAAAAAACCCAAACAAATAAATGAAAAGAACAAAATTTAAATTATTAGATCTCAAAATTCCAAAAATGCTATAAGAAAGACTGCAATAAAGTGCTATCTATATATGTTTTCCTATGGTCCTTTTACTGAAATTTTTAAAAGGCAAACGTACTACACTTCTATTAGGAGAAACCATAAAAAATAGCCATGATCTCATTTGTAAGATCACCAAATATTAGCATTTCCCTTTATTCTAATTGTCAATCTATTAACATATATTATGCTATATTCGATGTACAGTGATGTTTAACTGATTTGGAAGTGCTGACCTATAATCAGGAAACAGATAAAARGAGATTTTAATTTCTTTTAAAATATTTATTCTAATTTAAAAAGTCTGTTTGTAATTAATTTTGTTTCCTTAGGAAGTGAATTTATATATTATATGTATTGTGGTGTTCTCCTAGCTCAGGGACAGTGAAAGCATACTGTGGAAATTTCAAATTTAAGTCAACTTCCAATAATACCATTATATCATGATATCATTACTATTTCATTAGCTATCATTTACTTCCTACGAATGACACTAGAAGATGCACCAGTGAGACAAGTCAAATTTGTAACTTGTCAGCTGTGGACCTTTTCTTCATCACAGATTTCATCTGTTAATTAATTCAGGTCCCAGCACGATGTACCATATACAGTACGGAGGAGATCTTTGCTGGTGGCACAAGCTTTTCATGGATCTGACCTGTTTCTATCCATTGAGTCAAGTGGAAATAGGGGGGTAGATATTCTGTTAYCTGCTATGACATAGGAAAGAAGATCTTTTTCCTTCTTGGGTTGGAGGCAGAGAAGGAAATCKGAGCTTGGATCTGCACAGGGCTTTCCTTCCCTTAGGTTTTCTCATGAGAAGTTGCTCCAGCCTTTCAGCCAAGGAATTCCTGAGTTCATCGCAACCACAAATTAATCTGCAAATATTCTCATCCTTCCCAAATGAGCTAGAATTGTCAACTGAGCTGTAAAACACAGGCAACCTCTTGAACTTCAGCTATTTTTAAAGTCCAGCTATATTGAGGTTCTGACATTTTTGCGCCTTTTTCTTTTTTTCTGACAATTTTGTGTTGCCAACCAAATCCAAGAATTTAACATGATAAAATGCATTCATCTATTCCTCTCCTCTAAACTGCAGTGAAATGCTGACAGTCAGAAGAAAGCCTACTCTGATGGGCTTTCAGATTCAAGAGCTCTAGATAAGCACACAGATTTCTGACGGTTTCTCCAAAATAAATCTGAACTCTGATCTTACTTAGGGTTTCACAGACGTGTTTGTTCTTTTTTTTTTTCCAGAAGGGTTAAATCATAGCATCTTAGTTCTAGGTTGACTGAGACGTGGGTTATGATTTGCAGAATTGGCACCAGCACAGCACTTGCATGCATTTCCAAGGGGCGTGACTGAAAATATGTAATAGAATTTGACTCAGTAAAAATATATTCACTTGAGGTAAAACGATGGTTCTCATTTTCTTGTAGTGCCATGTGTTCCAACACAATGGTTAAGGGAGAATTACTGCTGCTGAGAGAAGCACTATCTTTCTGGTGACTCACTGAAGTCCCTGGCCTGGACTTCAACAGAGAAGTTCTGTCATCAGATTAGGAACAACTTTTTGTTTCACTCAGAACATGCTGACTGGACTGAAGCTCTTTGAACAATGCGTGTAAATATACCCAAAGATAGATGTTACATTATATCCAAAATGAACAGTTCATTTGTGAAACTGAGCTGTAGCAAGAATCCTGATGTTGCGGGTGAAGGCAGTGGGCCGGGAGTCAGGAGGTCTGGGTTGATCTCCCAGCTTTGCCAGTTTTTGTGTCACCGTAGGCAAGAGCTCTTAAAGCTCCCAGAGCAACTTGCCTTCTCAGCTGGGATGAAAATTTGCCTCCAAATCTTATTGGCACTTTTAATGTCATCTATAATATTGCACTGCTTTACAAGTAGGTTGAAACTGCTGATGCTTCATTTCTGGCATCCCTTGTACGCGTGCCTGCGTGTGTGTAGTGTTTAAAGCAACTAAATTTTCACCTTTGTCTGCAACCTCAGCAGTAAAGTGTAGTCATCAGCATCAAGAGGTGGGAAGGGAAAGCAGGACCACCTACTAGACACGGCTGCAGTCCTAATTCAGCGAACCTACATGAATTTACCAGTTGAGGTTATGGCCTTGATACCAAGGATCAGATATGGTGGCTTTTATTCAAAACAATAGATGATGAAAACAAAGTATTCTGCCTCCTGCCTTTATGAATCCGCGCAGTCAGGATGTCTGYCCTGCACCCAGGAGCTATCGGAGGTGGCAGCGGGGGAGAGCGGAGCCGTTTCGTGACTCGCGGGATCATGGCTGGCAAGAGCAGGGGCAGGAGCCTGGTTTTGTGTCTCCTAATGTCTAGAGACAGGGATAGGAGGGGACGGCGGAAGAATATTCTGTACCCTTACAAAAAAGAGTAATAACGACTGACATTTAAATCACTCCCCCCGGCAATAAGCGAACGATGAGATACTTGGGGGGTCAAATTCTGCCAGCGGTATCCAGTACCGGCGAGGCGGTGCTCAGCAGGAGTATCTGTTTTCGGCATCTCYGTGTTGGAGAGATGCCGCTCCTAAGTGCGTTCCCCGGAGGGTAGGTGACTACCTCGGCACTTTGCAGTGCCTTCGGCAGCGGCCGCTCGAGCATTGCACCTCTCCTCGCCCTCTCCCTCCGTGCCCCGGGAGGCTGTCGCTGCAAAAGCCGTAATTTAGCCTTTAATATTTTGATGCTTAATGTGACGGATTCCCCTTTTAGTGCACATTGATGTGCTCTGATCGAGGCATGAAGCCGTGCAGGTTTCCTGCATTTCAGATGGTTTTAGTATAAAACATGCAAATCCCACAGTGCATCCCTCTGTTTCTTTGGCATTATGTCTGCAGAACAGTGTCACGAACGATGACACCTCTTCACAGAAAAACAGAGAAATATCTTTTGCAGGATGTGAGATTTCTAACGAAAGCTTCCCTGTGACACGAGCTGTTGAACTGTCTCCATAGAGTTCTGATTTAATTTGAACTATTCTTGCCACTCCATCATAAACAACGCCATCCAAAATGCTAGGCAATAATTAAATTTCACTGGGAAATAATAATTAATAAGGGCACAAGTGAGCTGCCTCTTCATTTAAAAAATATTTCTTTGCCATTTATATTTAGTTTGTCTGAATAGCCCATGAGTTGTAAAGATTAACAAATTATATTGAAGTCTCCCACTTTAGAGGTATTATCAGTGAAAAGACTCTCACACAGTTTTACAATTGTGTATTTTTAAAATGCATTATGAAAATGTTATCTTCCTATCTAAAATATTCTCTTTGAACTAGATAGCTTTCAAATTTGTTAATAAGATGGTGCTATTTTGCAGTATAACTCAAACCAGCCTCTGTTTCAAACCTACAGATTGGACATATTTTTAAAAAAATATTAAGAAAATAATAATCAAAGACGAAAAAGGGTGAAGAGGAGGATTTACCTTCAACATGAAGAAACATAATAATGTATTTTCAAAATGTGTGGTTTGGATTTATACTGGACCTTCTTATGGCAGGATAAATATATGATCCTATTTTTCAAAATATATTCTGATAGCTAAAATATATTTAAATTACCCTCTGTCCTTCTCTCTTGCAGGAGCTGTGTGTTTGCCCACAGAATATGGGCTATACACATGTATATTTATTCAAATTTCTTTTTCTTTTAGACATTCCTGCAGCTCTTTTGTTGGCCAACTGTAAACTGATCACTTACAATTGTACTTGAGTGTTTAGTGACCAGAAAATGTACAAATGCTGCTGCTGCCAGAGTAACTGAAAGTGCACAAGCAGATTGAGGGAAATACTACAGGCAAAAATTAGCCATCATTAGTTACCCCTGCTAATATTGCAGAAAATTGAAATGCTTGCCTCACTGAGAATTGAAGAGCATTTCTGAAGTTTATCTGACTTTTAAATACAAATAAGATATAAAGTGTTGTTATGCATTGTTGTGCTGCACATTAGCAATTTGTAGGAAAATCTGCTAAAGCCCCTTCATGGGAATCAATCCCAGATAAATGCAGACCCGTTAATTATAATTTTAACGGCTTCAGATGCCATTTTAGGAGGGGAGGGGAGAGGAGAGGGAGCAAACTGGGTCTCTGTTTACAATGGTAAACATAGGACCATAAATGTCAGACAAAGGCCAAGAACGTTGCAGAGGACAGATTGCCAGAGACCCAGCCTAAACGTAAGGAATGTTTGTCGGTTTTTGTTTGTGGGGTTTTTCCCCCCCCTGAAAACACTGTAGTAAGTGTAAAATGCAATAATAATCATACGAAATACCTTTGCCCTCAATAAAAGAGTCTAAACTCCACCATTCTCTATTGTTAGGCTGTGATCTGTATTTTACGTTTCTAACTCTGTTATCTTGGAAGAAACAAATTTTCATGCAAGAAGATGCAGAGCAGCAGGTAATTCTATACACATTTTCTTAAATTTAAAGAGATGCCCTTCTGAAGGTGTCCTAATCTCTTTTATCGCTTTTTTGTTTTTCAAGCTCCCATTTGCACGTCTTCACCGACTTCATCCTAAACCTTATTCCCAAAGCATTTTTTCCCTGATTTATCCCAGGAAAAAAATAATACAGCACCTTTTCAGTGCTGTAGCACCTCAGCCATGCTAAAGTAACCTTCCGCTGATATTTTGGGTATTCGTTTTCACAGATGACCTTTCTGTCGATATCTCTGTCAAGCGCGTTTCGGCAGCACCTGTTATAAGCGCTACGGGCTTCCATGCACATGTGGCACCATATTGGAATGATGCAGTTCATTTGACATAATGCAAGGAGGTAGGGTACATGTTGCCCAACATATTTCAACGGCACTATAGTTTGATCAAGGAAAGCTTTTGAAATGTTTTGCACAATGTAGAGGTTTAGGCATGATAATATATAAATTGCAAAGGTTCATTTTGGATCCTCATTACCAAAACCAACCAACCAAGGAGATAACATAGAAAAACATGCCATTCCCTTTTCTTTTCTTTTTTTTTTTTTTAGAGATAATGCCATTATACACAAGGAAAGATTAATAATTAAGCACAGCGAAGACACCTCTTTTACAGTCATATGAAATAGGAAATGCACAACAACTCTAATATTTCTGAAGCTGTTATACTTCTTGTGAAAAATTAAAATGTGTAGAAGAACTGAGTACCTCCCCAAATGCCAAGCTTTCAAAATAGGTACAAAAAATTGCTAAAATAATTTCCTGAACAAACAAAAAGCTCAACCCGTATACCAAAGCTCATACATCTTACATGTTCTCTTGTCTCTTCTTATTTATATTAGGATTTCAGCACCTGACTGTACAACCAATGCATTTTTTTGTCTCTCTCTCACATTACAAAGATTTTTATTATTTTTTGTAACACTAGCAGAGATGTCTGATTATTATTTCTATTAAACTTTTATTTGGAAATGCAGGAAAAAGAAATATTAAATAAGACAAGCCACTTCAATCTTGCCTCCAAAGGTAATTAGAGCATCCAGTTTGGTAACCTTTTGCAAATACACAATGCCCACTGCCACTGAGCCGAATGAACAGATGATGTTGCACAAATCATATGGAGTTAATTGTATATAATCCTAAGGCATCAGGTAAATTGGATCCAAAGACAAATTAAGGAACCACAAAAAAACAACCAACCAAACAAGACCACCTCGTGCTAAAATAAAGAAGCAATTTTTATAGGCAAGTATACTGCTGAGGTACTGTTTACTCCTGTAAACTGTGTCTCTTGTACACTCTTAAACCTACACAGCTATAACAATACAGTTACTAAAAGGAAGGAAACACTGTGCAATTTTGTATTTAACATTTATACCTGGAAACCACTGAGTAACAAATATGAGATTTACAGAAAATACTTTATTGTGAAAAACATTTTTATAGTCATTTCATCCCAGGGTTTCCTTACAGCACTAGCAACACAATGAGCAGAACTAATCCAGTATTGCTATTGCTTCAGACTCACCTCTGTGGCCACTCGGACTCTGCTTTACACCTTTATACTTAGTTTGTCTCTGACCTGAAATAACAAAGCTATGAACCGTTAACCAGAAGGGGAAATCTCAAGCATTCAACTTTTAATATTCCAACGTGGCAGTCCTTATTCTGTCAATAATAAAGGCATTTGTTAGCTATGCCTTGTGCAGTCTCATATAAGCATCTATCCATTCCTGAAAGATATATTGGCACTGGGTTGTTAATGACCAATAATTCTACATGAGCCCAGTATTTTTATTAAGGGGAGGAGGGAGGAACAAAAAAAAAACCAAACACAGACCTCACATATATAGGGATGAGAGTCAGAGATGCATTCACCAGTTGAATAAGGAGAAAGTGAAGAAGTGCAGAGTGGGTGGCACTCTTTCTGGCGTGGTTATATTATTGTGGTATTAAGTCTAGTTATATCATCACTTTCTCACTACCCAGGAGTGGGACAGATGGGAAAGCGTGGTGGGAGTGCGCCAGGAATAACGTTGGCGTGCATTGCTGGCGCGAGGTGAGGGAAGAGGACCGAGCTCCTCGCAGGTGAGCAGAACAGAGAAAATCACCGAAGGGATGGAAAGCAGTGCCTTCAGCCACCTTTTCCCAAGGATTTCCACGGTGGCCGTGTGGTTTCCCCTCCGACACCACCCAGCCACTGAGCCTCTCCATGGCCCCTCACTGAGGATATACTCTGCAAGGTTAATTTTTTCATGCTGCTTCTGTATATTTTTTAATCTCCAGTATGATTTCCCCAGAGGGTAGAGCACAAGAACCAATTTTTTTTTTTTTCTGCACAGCTCTCTACAGGGTTGGATTCATCTCCCACATCCCAGAGGTGGCTGAAACGAAGGGACAGAGCCTAAAAAACACTTTGTCAACCCATTCCTTTGGAAAAGATCTTTGTTGTGATGGCTTGGGAATCTAAGCCCATGTTTTATGGAAAAAATATACGGAGAAAAGCGGCCGAAGGCCCTTGAATCTACATTAAGAGTCTTACAGAAGCCAACTGGCTGAAGGATGCCAAGTCCAATCGCGTTACTGTCCGCAGACCCTACGTTGACCAGCCTTTTTTGAAGTTACACTTTCCATTTTTCAAAACAAGCAACAATTGGGCTAAATCAGCTTAACCTCACAGATTCATGCAGTTTTGGTCTAAACCACAGATAAAACTGAGCTGATAGGTGTTAAGGATGTATCATAATATTAATACGTGGCACTAGACTATATAGCTTCGCAGGAAAGTTACTGTAATTGGGATTTTTATCCCCTGGAAGTCAGAAAAAAATTATTGACAGTTTCTGGGTCCTAAATGCATCACCGTTTCAAGTAAAATAACAAGCTTTGCCTCAGGCTGTAGTTCATGCTATGTGATCACTTGATACTTTGTCTATGTGGCTTCCCATGGTAAGAGAGAAAGGGAGAGAGACAGAGAGGAGCCTCCGTTGAAAGAGGAGGGAGTCAACAGATCGCTTCACAAGCAATTATTATTTTTATTATATTATTTCAACATCATGATAATTAATGACTGAACTTCCAAACATGTTTGTGTGAATTCAGTGTACTGATAAGAATGGCTGCATAGTGGGTGATTTATATTTGTTTCTGATTTTTTGCCTGGGTGCTTAGCAGCAGATTGCCGTTCTGTAACTGCATTACTGTGGGGTAACTGGAAATGTTTTACAGGCAAGTTCTGCCATTTAGCATACAACTGYAATATGGTTCTATTATCCATTTTCAATCAATATTTAACCTTTTCAATAAACAACTTAAGTGTACTAAGCCAGAAGGAGGAAAGCTAATTGCCACATGATATATTTGGTTTCCAGGTATACTCAGCTGGCTAAAGTAAAGTTAATTAGGTTATAGGTAGCACAGCAGCATTTTGCAAAATATATCTTCTGCCTCATAAACCTTTTGTTCAGTCAATAGCATCAACAAATACTTGCGGATGATGCCTGTAATATGATGACCACTACTTGAAAACCCAGACTGCGCATCTTGCCCTTGCAAATGCCATATGTTACCAAATGGTATTATGGTAAATGATGGAAGCGGGTGGGTGGACACCACAGATCTCCACATCCAGCTTTGTGTTTATGCTCAAGACTCCGTTTGTGAGCCCAGCTGTAGGAAAGCCAACCCCTCGGAAGAGGGTGACTCTACAACGTGTAGCAGAAGCATTATTTTTAGGAGAAGATAGGAAACAAGAAATTAAGAGGCTTTATTGTTACACTATAAAAAGCTCATTGTTTATGGTAACTTCACTGAAGCAGTATAAGCTTGAAAATACTGTTGTTTGTAATTAAAGGATGCTATTGTCCACTGTTCATATATGATTTCGGTTCCACTGCACCCTTCAGAAACCTTTTTGTTTTGCTATTGCAATGCACAAACCAACAAATAACTTGCATGCAGCTTCCCTCCAAAAGTCCTTGTTTCACAGGTAATCATAACTGTCTTTTACATAGGTGTGAGTAGCTATTTTTAAAGGAGAAAAATAACATTTAGAATTCACAATGTCAGTTTTAATGAAGAAAAAATGAAAAAAGCCCCAAACTATTTAAAAACAAAGGAAAGTCTGCTTAGAAATTGTTTCCATAGAGCTATGTTATTAACATTTCACCCATTGCAGATATATATTTTATATTTGTTCATCTGATATGGTTCTCACTTACTACAAGATGAATTACAGAGGATTTTTCCTTTCTTTTTTAAATGCACCACTAATAAACCCAGAAAAAAACATCATTGTAAGGACCAATTACAAAATCTTGATATGAACGCCTATCTTTACTCAGGCAAGCAGTCCTCTTCAGCACAAAATGAATGATTACCGCCCTTTTAACTGACGGGAGTCTTTCCGTGGATCAAGCTTTAGATCCCTTGTTTATTTGCCATAGTGAATACTGTATAATAGGGATTCCAGTGAAGTCAAATGGCAAGCCATGCAGTGATTTCAATGAGACCAAAACTAGGCCCTGAATGATCAACACTGATCTTTATTATTCGAGGGTAATAATGTACCACTCTAGTTTACCAAAAGTGGCTGCTCTGAATATGCTGTAGTTTCAAGGAGACTGAACAAATGCATCTGTCTTCATGAATGGTGATTAAAAAAAAAATGCAAATCTTCTTACATCTTTTCTTCCTGACATTAGGTCATTGCTTTATGGCCTTCTTTTCATTTGCACATCCATAGTAATTTCTATTTTGGGGCACTATTCAAAATATGAGATTCACTGGATCCAAATAGACATTCTTATAATAAGCAGATTGTACTGAGCTACAAAAGCTGCAGTATAATAAAACAAATTGTATGAATGTGAGAAGAATGTGTAAGAAGTTTCATCATAAAAAAATGACCAATAACATTAAGATGTTTTCTATGAGGAAAACACTCCAAGCACTGTTCTTTGTTACTGTATAAAAAGCCTTTTTGCAATGGCTGTTCCTTGACATAGAGTCTTTATATGTGAAGTAATTTATTGCCATACCTGTAACTGAAATAATGACTAAATCATTTTAAAAAAAGTCTCATAGCTCCAACAGAGTAAATCTTCTACAACTTGCTGCAGTGCTAATCGTAAGCATGTTATACAGTAAGTTCGCCTGAAGCTAAGTTAAGCAGGCAGATTAGGACTGTAATATAGTATCAGGGCTCATAAATCAAGTGTGCTTGCAGATTTTCTTTCACTTACTGCTCCTTCTTACAGTTCAGACAAGTCATAATTACACATCAGTAGGCATTGTGAACAGAGGAATGAGCTACAACATAACGCACAATAAACCCTGTCATATAAAAGCAAACTGGATAAAATAACAGAAGCAATACTCCATTTTACAACATCACACTAAAGAATTACACCATGCCATTGTGTAATATTCTGATCAATCAAGAGCCCATCCACAATTGACAGTCCCACTAGGCTAAAATTTACTATTCAAAGATATTTTCCATTTGTATTTATTATGATTATGATTATTATAATATGTGGTGAATGAGAACTTAAAAAAGCCAGAGGTTCAAAATAAAAAAGTGCTCAGTGCAAAACACAACTAAAGACATTTTCCTAAAGCTTTACTATGCATGCAATCTTTTGACAAATAATAACGGGGAAGACGTAAATGATTTTTCATTCATATTTTGTTAGCATTGTGACACCGAGCACAGGTAGTGTATGTCATCGCTTTTAAACCAAAGCCATGCTGGCTGATATCTCCTACTCATTTCAAGGCTTAGAAAGAGATCAAAGGTGCTATGGCTTTAGCATATGACATTAGCGGAACACCGAAAATGGGATTTGGTGAAATGAAAAAATATTGGTTATTTTAATTCTAATAAAATAATTTCAAAAGAATCAGTAGACAGCAGGTAAATAGCAAGCACTGCACAGAGGCACAGGGGTTTATGGGGTTCCCGCTCTCTCCCCTAGAAAATTATCCTACCTTTCCACTTTTTGTGCAAAGAGAACAGGTAGCTGCTCCTAATTTCACTCATGCAACTGTAATGCTCTTTTGTTGCCAGATAACTTGTATTGCAGCCCTGTGGTTTGCCCTTTGCTGTATTCCACCTTCTGATAATTTTTCCAAACGTGTTTATAATCAAGTCCCCATGGTTGTGCCTCAGTAGAAGAGTGTTGTAGATTTGTGCATGTGGAGGTACATGGAAAGGGAGAGTTCAATGCTGCTTCCAGAACGGCAAGCTTTTGGAAGATTGGTCTTTTGGCCAAAGATCCAGCTTGGCTGGTCCAGATAAGAAAAATTGACCCCTTACCTATGGCCCGGCTTGTTAACATAATATCGGCAGAATTTGATTTTTTCTTTTTCCAAATTAGGTAGAATTTTACTACCATGTACTAGCATGTACCCATTAAGCTTTATTGCTATGTTATTTTCTGTTTGTGCTGGGCCTTATGATCCTAAATCATTTAAGTGCTCTTAAAAATGCCCATCCATGTATGTGTTTTTAATTTTCTCCTCTGCACCAAGTGCTCTAGGCATAGGCACTATGGCATCTGGAAAAAGGGAGTGCTGTGGTCTTTCTCTGGCTCACTGCAGATTACGTCCTGCCTGCTTCAGGAAAAAAAAAAAAAAAAGAAAAAAAGAGAAACAACAGTAAATTAAATCTGGAAGATGCATCAAATCTGGTGTCTCAGTCAGATGGAACGTCCCATCACAACTTTTCCTGATCTTTGCTGAGACGGGATCCGCTGCAGAAAGCTGCATGTTTTTAAGACCTGTCTTGTAGAGATCTATATCTCAGACTTTGAGTCAAGCTTGGCCAAAGGTGGGGGGGGACGGGACGACCAAAAGTTCCAGTGTCATGCAGTATATAGCRTCCTATTCACTTGTAATGTGATAAAAGCTATTACCTTTTTACCTCTTTCCAATGCACTGTCTTGGCTTTGTCCTGGSTTTTGCCATTTTTCACAGATGCAGGTGTTTTTCTAAAGTTGGCCTTGAAGTCTGCCTCCCTCGACCTGTCCTRTGGCTTTTCTTATATTATTTTGGATTCTCCTTTACATCTCCAGCATCAGAGAATTCACCTAACGTAAGCTTGAGCTATTCCTGCTGCTTTCTTGGTCACTGCCAATGGCATGGCCACGTGCTGATCAGGTTTTCCATGACCCCGCTGCTGTGTCCCCAACAGCCCSTGGCTGGAGTTTATTGCCTCTCCAGAATTGCAAAGTTGGGAATCCCAAGGCCATTACAAGCTTTCACATGATTTCACCTTTTCCATCTCTCCACGCTAAAATATATTGCTTATGTTTTACAYGTTTTTTGTGGAGTACAGTGCTTTCCAAGGCTCTGCAATGCCAGTTCCTTCTTCACCTGGCAAACCCACCCCTGTGTGCACCTAATGGAAACTGCCTGAGACACCCAGTGCATCAAAATGAGTTACTTATAGAAAGCAGGTTACCTTCCCTATTGCTATGAGGCAGTATTTGCAGATAGAAATGGAAAGTAATAATAACATTAAAAAAAAGCTTAAATTTGGATCAGCTGTGCATGACCAGTGACTAATACCCTCCCCGGGACTGCACAATCCAGCAACTGCACAGGAAAGCTTGCAGCATCTCCCTCTGGCTCCCAGTTGCTTAGGTGTGATCTTCCTCGGCATCCACCTCATTGGAAAGCCTTGATTTTTTTGAGAGGAGAAAGGGTGAACATTTTAATTAAATTTTAATAGTAAAGTGAGGAAATATGGGCTTAGTCAAGGAACTTTTTATGCATATCCATTTTCCTTTCAAAAATCAAAAGGGTATTTAATTAATTTACAGAAAACAAATTTTTGAACACAATGCCCTTCTGTGTCCTCACCATCCTTCTAAGGCTGGCCTTGCTCTGCATGTTATCCAAGCAGTGCTTTTATCTTGTAACCTTCTCGGTTGTCTTGCCTCTGGAAGCGTAACAGTAATGCTTTTATTAGAGGCCATTTCTCTGCAAATGGTCTCTGCCACTGCTCTCTTGCTGCTTGTCCACCTGAAGCTTTTGGGCAGAAGGGTCCTGCAGGACAGTGACCACACTGGTGACAAGTCCATCTTCTGCGTTAGAGGCATTTGTTTTTTATAGGCTTCAACTGCTCTGTCAAAACTTCCCACCCATCTCTCTCCATCAAATGTCAAATTTGCGACAGAGAGCGAATTAATGGTCTCGCACAGTGAGAAGGCTGAAGAGCACTGTGATATTCATAAGCCGAAGGAGAAATCATATATCCATAAACAAATCACCTCAAACCATCAGGCTATTTTCCCTCTAATACCTTCCTAGTTTGTAAGACGTAGGTAGAACATCCTATTCAATCAACATTATTAAACACTATTAATTATTTTTGTAATTATCTGGGAGACAAAAGGCAGGTTTAAAGCTGTATATGCAGCAAGTCATTCCAGCGAGCAGGGCGGGAGCAGATTTCCCAGCACGTTGCAGTAGCACGTGTCACTTTAGTCCACTCTGGTGTCCTTGACCATGTCCTCAGAGCCATACRCTATATTCTTACACACGTATGATCTTTCCATAAAATAAATAGCTATTGGGTCCTCAGCTAGTTATGAGGTCAGTATAGACAGAGAGTCCAGTTGCTGGGGTTTTTATTTTCCTCTTTTTTAGGGAAAAGTGGCAGTCTGCCTGTTATAACCTTCCTTTTGTGTCGACATTCATGTTTTTTGTGGACTTTTATTGTCCATAGCTCTGACATTAATTCCAGCATGGCTTGAGACAATACCAAGGGGTGGAGGTGCTGCTTGAGTGTGGGAACTCTGATTCACTTTTTCACTTTTTTCACTTTTTGTTTCTGAATCAGTATTAGGACCCGAAAGGTGGTGGTCTGAAAGAAAACCCCAACATTGAAGACCTGCATAAAGTTCTGCAAAATTAAATTTCGAGACAAAATTACCTTRCAGCTAGCCACCGTAGTAGATGACAATTTGAGTCAACATTTCATTCCTGGAGTAAGTTAGTGAGTTTTCTGTGATGACCAAATTGGTATTTCCTGATGAAGGGAGGAGTGTTTGTAAAATACATGAAGATTTGAAAAGTCTAAAAAGCAGAAACCACCTAATTTAGTGTTTAATGCTCCGGTTGTACAGTAAGACAAGAAGAGGGCRGCTTTGCCATCCACAGTATGACAAAGCATAGGTATAATTGTATGTGAGGTGCTAACCTGGTCAACCATTATCATCYTTATGAACTTCAGTATAATTTTTAAGGGCAGATGTTACAGTAAGATAAAGTACAATGTGTTTTACCCCGGGCATGGTGGTCACACAGCCAGCTATTTATGTGCAGTTGCCAACTGATAGGGTCTGGTAGAGTTTTACGATAAAGACAAATATATTAGCATGCCCATGAATCAATATTGTTTAAATAGTGTACCAGAAGGTTCACTGTCAATCACTAGTTTCTGAAAGTTGTTCATCCCAACTGTTAGGTGAATACTGAATATATTCACAGAAGTTTGGATCTGTTCATGAATAATTCATAAAAAAAGCAACCGATCAATTTGCAATTAATAATGATTCAGCTTCTCTCACCCATATTCACACAAAATAACACTATTATGGGGCTTACCCCTCTACTCAATAAACTCCTTAAAGGGGACAGAAGCAGACTCTGGTCCTATCTCTGCAATGAATAATTGATTCATCTTCTTTCCTAAGCAATACTCTGTGGAAATTTCAAAAAGCTTTAGCTGAGCTATGCAAAAACAAACCAAAAAAAAGCCCARACCTGTTGAAATGACCTCATGAGGTAATGATAACTCATTTATCTTACCACTGTACTTTAGGAAAGCAGATAATTCCCCTATATCCAACACAAAACTGTTCAAATCCCATTTTTCCTCTTTTCCTCTGGYCTTCTGCAGCACAAAGAACTTCAACCCTGACAACATTCTAACCAATATTTCCTCTTGAAATTCAAGGAAATTAAATCAACCAATTTCATCACATTCTTTTGCTCAGGTTCTAAGCTCACACTTTTATGTTCAGTTTTCTAAAGTAAATTTTATAAAGCCACTTAAAACTTTGAATCAGTAATACCATATAGTAATCCCACTGGGAAAGAGAAAACAATGAATTGCATAAATTTGGGTATTCTGCTTGTTTAGTCACCCTTGAAGGAAGAGGACTGGAGAAATTAAATAAAACTAAATGGGAATTTCAGAACTTAAAGAACAACCTGCRAAATTGCAGTTTTACTCACCAGTGAGGATCAGTTTTTAGACAGGGTGAAAGGAAAGGTAGCATTTTAAAAATCTTATTCTGTCACCATGTAAGATAATGGCAGAAATTAACTGTTCTGGGAGTCCTATTCAAATAAAAGAGTAATGTAAAACTTAAAATCTGCCTGTAAAGATTGCCRTTCCAATAGCATTTTCAGAATGCTCCAAATTTCTTTTTCTTAAGCAAAAATGGTAATTTTATATTTTTTACACATTCAGCTTCACTGAATTTCAAGAGAAAGCACGTATTCTTAGATAAAAATAATAACCAAGAGAAGCCAGATGATCTCTAACTTCATAGCTCCTGAACAATGCATAATGAGGTCTATTGTTTTCTTCCAGATACCTAACTCATTTGGGCTCTTTTTATTTTCTTTTTTTTTTTTTTCTTCCACCTTACACAGAGAACAGAGCTGGTAGACCAGAACTTTTCTTTCTGTAAGGCAACCTAATTCCCTCGTAGTCAGTAGATATAAGCCTACTACCCAACCTGCAAAGAATCAAAACCAAAGTGAGGTGAGTTTAAGCCAGTAAATCCAGAAAGGGTAAAATGGAATTAAGAAATGCTCCATCTGTGTAGGTTTTGATTGCACAAAATAGGTGAGGTGCCAACCTTGTCAGCAACACTACCCATTTCCATCTCATTTCTGGATTCCCAGGCACAAATACAAGTYCCTTTTCCTCTTCAAAAGACAAATTCACACCCCACGTGTTTGGCTGGGCTGAGCTGAACACCTAGTTGCTGCTGAAATTAATGGCACGGTTATCTTCCCTCATTCCCCGGATGACATSTCTATGAAATATTGTCACCTGGAAGGATGTAATACACTGCTTTGTACTGAGATATGTTCTGGTCTGAGCACAGATCCATCATACAGCAGTTCCTATTGAGTGAAATTTGGCATTTTCAGTGTTTCCACCAGGTCTCTTCAAATGAGGGTTGCSAGATCACCCAAACAGACTTGAATTTCACTACGTAAGAAGGATTCACCAATATCTCAACTACCTTTTTACATTGCAATATCCTAAATATTCCATCTATTATCATAGCAGAAGGGCACGTACTGCCACAACAGGTGGTTCTCTGGGATGATGTTTATTCAAACTACAGGAGAAATCATTAGCAAACTGAAAGCAAGCTTTCGGAAGCGAGGAACAATGCAAAGTTTCAGTAATGAAGTACACTAACACACGATCTCCTAATTCATCTGGAGCCAGAAGTCTGTATCATGTTTTTCTGCATGCCTATTTTTCATCAAACAACATACAATCTTTACTCCACTATACWGTATATCTTCCCTGCCTAGTGGGAACCCTAATTTGCTTTAAATTGCCAAAGTGCTCATTATGGAATGCTTAGTAGCTAGAGTTTGTACATAATATTTGAAAATCAGCCTTAATTTTTCTGCCTGAGATGAACACTTGGATTTCAGAGTAAACATAATCAGAGATTTACACAAACTCAGTGAACCCTGTTTATTATATTTGCCTGGAATAGCTACAAAAGAGGTCAGAGGTCCAATGTCTTCCTGCAGAGACAGATCATGTTCTAGCTGGTACCGAGGAGGAAAAAAACAGTAGGTGATGCTTTAATGAATGGCTTATCATGTGGAACACACCATGTGATAATAGCAGTGCTGGTAAGGAAAGAAGGAAGTAAAAAAACATAAAGGCTTTTGCTAGGTTTACATTGCTTGAAAGCTTACATTTCAACAGTAGCAGATGAAGAGGGTTTATTAAGAATATGTAGTAAAATCTGCAGCAAGTTGAAAGGAGCTTTGAACTTTTTGTTTAAACATTATTTTGGAATTGCCTGTGAGATGGCATTGCCCTGACTGAATAGAAACACATATCAGAATATTTTGATTTTGTGTGTCAATTTTTGTTATCATTTTTACTGAAGTGACCTTATCTAAAAACTCAATTCAGAAAAAAAAAAATGAGGGTCACAGACAGATTATTCCAAACACTAAAGGGATAGTCAATAAAATAAGTTTACACTTTGATTTTTGTTTACAAAAGGTTGTCAGTTAGGAGCTGTGAAAATGCTTGTTCTTTGAGACTAAAAATTATGGGGATAGAATCATCCAGCTCTTYCAGATAAAGCATTTCTATTACATGACATGGGCCAGATCCACATCTTAAAACTAGGCTGTATAAAGTACTTATTTCTGAATTACTCTTCTTCTTGTCTTTTGAGAAAGAAGAAACAGGCTCAACGTTGAAACAAAACTGTGCCTATCCCCAGTTGTGGCTCTCCACTTATTATTTTTAAGCAACTGTTCTGATCTCCCTTTTTTTCAAAGCAGGAGTCACAAAATATTCTTTCTACCATTTATCCAGAAAACTGTGCCTTGAAAAATAGCTTGCCAACATGAAAAATGCCAAGACGCGATGGCTGTCATTACTGTTACTTTTGTAAAGTCTGGCCCTGGGATCTCACTGTAAAAGAGACGTCAAGACACCCGATCCCAAGCCCCAACCACTAGTAGGATATTCAAAAATATTGAGGTAGGATAGACTTCTACCCCTCCTTGAAACCAAGGGAAATTACATGTCTAAGTGGATATAGGCTTGTATTTATCAGAGGAAAAAACCAAAGTGCACTGAATTTAGCATTCATTTTGAGAGGCTAACCCTTGGGAAACGAGAACATTCAAATCTAAATTTCCCATGGCCACCTGAACCCTGGCCGCTTGGGTTCAGGCTGAAGTGTCAGTCCTTACGATCTTGCCTTGCAGGATCATAAATAATAAGAACTAAATGCCTGAGCTAATAGAGTAATTAATTCTCATTTACGTAGGATAATTCTCATGCAGTTAAAACCTCCGGCTGAAGTCTGAACCGTGTGGAAGGAGATTCTCCATGGTGAGCAGGGGGAGACCAGGATGGGTTGCAAATCTCTGCATTGCATGAGCATACCCTTGTGTATAGGTATCATATACATGGCCACGTCTTCCTAGGCTCATGTTAACAGGCAACAGCAAATCCTCACTCGGGGGGGTGAAGGCTGATGGGGAAGCCTCCCCTTTCCCTACTTTTTTGCAAAATGCTGGGAAGAACCATAATCTGCCCCTGCATGCTTCCTGTTAAAATGTCCTTTGGGTATGGACAACATCCCTGTCCCTGCTGAGCCTGCAGAAGGGGCTCATCCTGACTTAGCCCCTGGTTGCTGACAAAAAGGTGCATTTCTGGTCCTGACCCAATTCCAAAGAGCAGACGAAAACTGAGCCACAGGCACAGTGCAATACCGGGTGAGTACAAGCTTGCAAAGTCAGATAAACACATAACTGAAAGGTAAACTCACAGCACCATTTAAGTTGAGGTTTGTTCTGAAATACTCTTTGCGGCTTTGATTTCTGAGACTTCCGTCTCTTGTTCAGCAATAAGTTCTACATGAAAGTCTCGAGTCCTATATTGTTTTAGAAAGTTACCTGCCAGGATAAATTATGGTAACAGTGACTGCTGATGCCTCTGGAAGCCATTCCCTGCTGGCTGCTGCTCACGACGTGCAGCGTGTTATCACGGGGTAGACAACCTCAGCACAATTTGCTGAAAGGCCTCTCCCACCCTGAAACCCACAGTCCTTGGGGGTCCTTGCTGTAAAAGCAAAGATTTAATGCTCTGTGTTTATGCATGGTATAATTCAGGCGAAAAACAAAGAGAAGAGGAATGAATYTGGTCTTTTCTCTTGACAGAACTAAGTAATACAAGTTATGCTACCATCAAACTTCTTTTAGAGGAGTGTGTACAAGAMGTTAACCTCATTAATGAGTGTAATTAAGACAAATATTTAAAATTCTAGTCTCCCCTCAATATCTACAGGGCAACAGAAATTCACATTTGGATATCACAGATCAATTAAGAGCTCTTACAACATAGCGTTCAGGTGTGCACAGGCTGCGCRAGGTGCGCACGTGGCTCTGGATGCGGGAAGCAGGCATCCCACGTCATCATTTGCCTCCAGCACAGGCTAGACCYGCACACGATCCACATGGCAGAGGAGCCATATTCCACCTGCACTGGCCTCCAGGTCTCAGAGAGACCATCCAGAAGTTTGACTCTGAGATAATCTAATTTTTTTTTTATTATTTTTGCCTAYAATAAAACAATCCAGCACCTTACAAAGATGTTAAACATTCCCAAATGCCAATGCAAACATTCCCAAATTTCTTCTCCGTGGCCTCTCAAACTGCAGCACCCACACCACGCTGCTTCCAGCTAGCTGCAGCTTGTAGGCTTAGCCCATAGCAGTTCGTGCACCTCGGGTGGAAAATCAGTCCCRACCAAACTGGAATCACCAACTCCTACCAAACCTTCTCAAGATTCTATTTGTTCACAGCCTTTCTTAATAGCAGATCTTATGCTCTGGCCTTCATGGTGGAATACTGCCTTGCTTGTGTCTATCCACAATCCTGCTGCAACGTTCTCCAAGACTGCCTTTCTAAGCACAGCACTTYTTACTTTGGCCCATGGACACCCAATTTATATTTTCCTGTCTTGTATTTCAGGGTGAGAGTTTTGGGACAGGGACCATCTTTTTATTACTGTGCCCAGGGCAGTGAGGTCCAGGTTTGCAAATAGGTTTCTGACAGCGTGTTCTTCTAAAAAATAACTGCAACTACAACAATATATCATACAACTGCTCAGACATGGACTTCTGCCACATCTCAGCCGAGTTTTTTTCAGAAACTTGAAATGGTATAGAGGAATCACAGTGCTGAAACACAAAAAAATTAGTGTTGGTAACACCACCTATAACCCGTACAACTTTTCAGTGAGTTTCCTATGATATTGGGTGGGCTTTTTTTTTTTTTTTAGCAAATGATCAAGGGTCTGGCTGCAATAAATAAATAARATTCCTTCTGTTATTTACAATGGAAGCTTCTAATTTGCTTATTACTTTGCTTATCTATTCATTGAGATAATTATCTGACACCTGCCAACAGCAGATTGTTCTGACAGATTTTTATTGGCTGAGATCAATTTGTTACTTACCATCTGTCCAGCTAAAGGTGGTTTACAGGTCAACAAGCTGGTGRGCTTTGGAAAATCTTAAAATGATCTTGAGCAGTATCCTTCCTGAACTAATTTCATTTTAATCTCCCGTAAAGCACATGAAAGGATGGACTTGAAAATTAGCTTTCAAGCAGAGAGAGAAGAGAAAATAATTTGCCTTTCTTTGCTGTGATCTTGTACAACCATTTCCTATGAGGTTTCCTAAAAAGCCCAGTTGAATCCACTGGTTGATAAGTTGCTGTATGACACTAAAGACCTCTGAAGAACGCAAAGAAAAAGGAGGCCATACATGRTCTAACCATCAAGGATGTTGGGAGAAACATATTTCTCCCAACATCTCCTGACATTCTCCCAACAAGGAGAAACAAGCAAAAATTTTGAACCATAAATGGTCCAGCCGTTGTTTCTCGCTGTGGCCTTCATTTTTTGCTGGTGGGTAAGGACGCTGTCCTCCTGCTTGATGTTGGTAGCCTGAATATACGCAGTCTGATTCCCGTGCTGTCTCTCACAAGATGCCTCACCCTGCAACTCCCAACGCTATGCCATCAAATTCGATTAGTCTGGGAGCTGGGCAGCGGCAGTCCCCAGAGTCCCCTATCCCCCTTCTTTTCCTCTCTGCAGGATTTCCAGCACGGCTCTGCCAATCCACCTTTGGCTGCAATAAGGGTCTCTGCCAGCCACGGCTCTGATGGATGTATCTGTGGTATTTGTGCTTCATTGGCTGCGTCTCTGGGAGTGCTGGAAGGCCTTTAGTGTCTGCTGGGAAATTATAGGCCGCTAGATTGCTATTTTATACTAAGTGCCAATGCTCTAACAACCGTGCTCTTGGTGTTCTTCTGGACCTTCCTCTGGATATTCAGCTTCGTACTTTCTTTTTGTTTCCGTATCGAAACAGGTTTTGACAGAATATGACAGAAAATGTTCATGACAGAAAAGCAACATTTAGATTTTACTGTAACATTACTTCTGAGATGTCTATGGCAAAATATTAACTTCCTATCACTCAGTTAACACTTTTTAGAATTGCAAGAACCATTTTGATGGTTTTTCAAACCATTCTCAAAAAGGGGGGGGAGCTGACAACTACTACTGCAGGATGCTTGAAATGAAACCATGCTGACTTAAAACTTCTCACGGCTCCAGAAGTGAAAGTGAGCTTTAAATGATAGCATTGGATTACACAGGAGACTTCTTTTACTCTAAGAAACTCATCCTAGTAGTGCCAGGAGACCTTCCTAATGACTATGGATCATTTAAAGATAATGGCACTGAAGGTCCCCAAGACAGTCTTTTGTGTCAGCACATCCTTCTTCTGCACCTTTCCAACTGTCGTGCAAATGCTCAAGATGGTCCTGTTATGCACAGATCACTGCTCAGCGGGTAACGGGTCTATCGTGATAGTGTCATGGAAGGGAAACGTCCAGCCGAGGTTTCAAAAACATCCAGAAATCCCAAAAAACTAAACTCCTGATGATATATTTTTTGGAAAGATGGTGACTGCAAATGCTGTAAACGACAGTCAATTTTCTATGTTGAATATTGCAGCCATTTTAAATTAAACATAAAATCGTCTCCAGAGTGCAGCTCTGTAAGGTAGTCAGAGAAAAATGGTTCTGCATTTTGGTGCACGATTTAACCTGAAGTATATGTATGTTTATAAATATATATTATGCATGGTTTTTTTTCCTAAAATTTTCAAATCATATGGGGTGTCACGCTGACATATTATGTGTTGTAAGTTGTAAGCTTGAAATAAACTGAAAACAGGTTTTAATGAAAAAATATGAAACAGAGAACCAAACCACTGCCTACATTGGTGGTTTTAAAAGGTGCAAATTTAAAACATCTTTCCAAAACTTGTTCTTAAATTATTTCTGAATTAATGTACTGTGTCTTTCTTCAAATAATCATAAATTTGTCAGAGTGAATCTTTCTGAGTGGGTCCTCTGAAAGTTAAGAATTTTTCCAGAATTTATAAAAGCTTGGTGAGTGTTACTCATTATCAGTTTGAAGAATTGATTCCAGTGGAAATCCAGCATGTTCTCTCAAGAATGTCTAGCGTATCTGCTTCTCAGCTGAGATCTTAGAAAAAGTCATGATGACACCTTGTACAGAGATGGATTACAACAGGAAATGAAGTGGTCGAAACCCAACGGTTTAAAATTGGTGCCTGTAATTTGACATCTGAATGCGTGTTTGGAGTCGGTGACAGCTGGGTGTTCCTAGCACCTGTGGAAACCAGGCTACCTTAGTTACCAAGGATTTAGAGTCAAATCTGCTTGACTCTGTCTGATCAATCTGCTATTGATTTTCGCAGGGCTAGGATTTCAGTCTATACGACTAGCGCTAGCCGTTCAAGCCTGATGATTTTTGGCCCAAAGAACGAAGTTAAAAAGTCTTCCCAGAATCTCCTCTGCTCGTTTATCATAACCTACTCCATCTCCTGCATACCAGCTTAATTTCATTTCAGTTTCCAGTTTGATATGCACTGCGGGGATCTCTTTCCCAGGCAAAAGGCAATATGAGGTGAGAAGAAGAGCATGCTGCCAGCACAGGTATAGGCCTGCATAATGGAACTGTGACACTCTGAAAGAGGCTTTTCATTTTAACAACTTTTCGAGTGGGGAGTGAAAGACATAATGCAGATGGCATAATTGAAGTGGGAGAATGAAACATTAAGCATGCACTGAAGGGATTAGAGAGGAAGACTTTTGGGGTTATTTAATTTGGGCTCAGTTGTTATCTAACAGTTTTGTCAGGAAAAAATGTTAAAGCTCCTTGCAAGTCCGGAAGAACTGAGGAAGATTATTACCTGCCTAGGAGTATGTAAAACCTTGTAAAACTATCAGACTTGAGAGAATTTATTCTTTATTACGTGATATCATGTTCTACAAAATATCTTTCCTTGCACAGCTCTCACAGGTCCCCTTTCTTCATTTTTATAGACTTGTCAATTCTGGGAATGATCTAATCATGATGAGGATTTAAGGTATGTATGTGCATTGTCCTGAATGCTAATAATTCATGAGCTCTTGGTTTCAAAGATCTTCTCTGTGAAGCTCTGCAGTTCAAAAAGGAATGCCTTACCATAAAAAGGATGCTAAGCCTCATATTTAACACCTAATGAAATCATTAAAGAGAGATCAGGCATGATTGCAAATGTTAATTCATCAGATCTCACACATGCCACAAGTATGGCGAACAAAGAAAGGGAACTTTAAAAACCTATAAGGTCTCATTAATCGAGGTAGAAAATATAACGGTGACGAGATTTCAAAGGCTGGCCATACTCTTTCAAGACAAAGGGACCAATTCTGTATATACCTTGCTCAAGGAAAGTCCTTCAAAAATCATGGGGAGTTTTGCCAGAGAAAAGACTGCAGGATCTAGTAAAAAATCAGGCACACTTGGAGCTTTTCTTCTGGTTAAGGAGCCCTGTTGTGTGTTAATGACACAACGGAAAGCACGGCCGCTCCCAGAGAGCTCTCCATGCCTGTGGTATCGGTTACCTACAGGAACTCCAGGAAGAATACATATGAGGATAAGAAATAGTTGCTCTTTATTCCTGTCAGTAGGTTTTGCCTTTGACTCCACTGATCAATATCAGCCGTGCATTGGTTACTATGGGAATGAGGCTTTCCTGCACTCAATAAACCCCAAGTTCCTTTTTTTACAAAGGTGAGCAAAATACTTTTGAAAGAAGGTTTTATCTGCTTTACGCCCTGAGGGACTCTGCAGCCATCACTTTAAAGGTACTTGGACACTTTGAAATGCAGAATATTATGATCTAGCTTTGGGCAAGTAAAGACTTAAAACCATTTGTTTACCCCAGAAATCAATGTCAAATTCATGTAGAAATCTATATGCTCTGTGTGCCTACCCWGTGTAAGTGTCGCTGTACTCACACGTGCGTGCACATATGTGACTGTAGGTGTGTGTGCACGTGAGCGTGTTTGTGTCTATATGTGCTCTACATTAGCAGATACATGGAGATACAAACCTTCATGTGGATTACTTTTAAGGCTCGAAAACAAGATACGGAGATAAAAAATATCTAACAATACATTGGACTCAGCGCCTCAGCTGAGCTAATTAATCCACCTTACAATGATCTGAGTATTTCTGATTATAATACTGGGATAAGGAATAACCTACTTTCCACTTTTATTTATGATAATACATTGTTTGATTATTAAATATTTAGCAATGCATTAATACATATTTCTGGTGGCATATAGTGCCAAGCATATGTGAAATAATATGTACGGTATTTCCTGAATGGAATTAATTTAAACAGAAGCTAAGATGGACGTGATCTTGGACTGCTGCAACGTCAGTTCGGTGACGTAACCTCTTCAGAGACTTTCCAGGTGAAGCAGAAGAGTGGTAGCAAACTGCCACATAAAATCCTGCCCATTACAGCCAATCTGTCAGATGTCTATTCTTGGGACCTATTGCTAATTGGCTTGAAGGATGTTAAGAAATAGTGAATTAATCCTTTTTTACCCTTTTTGTTCATTTATGTTTTACATGTTTTTTTCTCATGCGCTAGAAATAAAAATAACAAAAGGTAATTATGATGATTTTCTCAACCTAGAAGGAACYATAAAGGACAGGAAGTTACTGCAGAAATCTATCTGGGTACCTTCTAGACCACTTTATGGCCCGAAGAGATTTACAGAGTACATAAATAGCAAATTAATGAAGAGTGTCTAGTCAAAGCAGAGTCTGGGAAAGAGTTCCCTCATGGGCAAAGGAAACATTTTCAAGATCCCTCATCTCTGTAATGACCTCCCCCCAACTTGAAGCATCTGCTTTTAGACTATGAACAGGCTCTGCATTCACTGGATTTCTTCAGTGCTCCTCAACSATGATCCCAGCTGCAGTGAGCTCCTCTTTCATCAACACCAAACAACCACCAGAAGCTCGAGGCTTGCCATAATACCTCTCCAGCCCTACRCACTGCTGAGTAACAGCCTAACAGGACAAGAGCCCACTGTCTTTCTTAAGTGATTGTTGGGAGAAAAAAAAAAAAAGTTAAATATGCATTTGTGGGTCTTATAATAAAAATTCTGCATAGGCTCTGTCAAGTTTCCCATGGCCTCTCATGACAGCTACACACCAATGGCCAGGACTCAAACTCACACCAAAGGGGCACATGGGAGAGAGACATGACAACTAGCAGACAATTTCAGAGGTGTATGTAACTATAATAGTCGGCAACCCCAGAAAATCATGTCAAAACTTAGTCCTTTGATTTAAAATCTGGCAATTAAACCACAGAAACACAAACTCATGAGAAGGAAACACATATGGTCACTTTACTCTGAAGTTTTGAGACACAAAACAAGATTGTTAAGTGTCATTTCTTGATACCATAAAAGCTTCTGTTAGTTTCGGATTATGAATTCTTTAGAAGACTTAAAAGGATATCTTTCTCGAGGATAAAAAGAAATAAAGTAAAATAAAATAAAATAAAATAAAATAAAATAAAATAAAATAAAATAAAAGAACAAACTAGAGATGTTCTAATGAAGTTCAGAACTGAAGTTGTAAAAGAGTTTATGCAAAACCAACTTAGAGAGGACGCTCACTTTTGTTTCACAGTTTGCCAAACTAATGGGACCAAAATGAGTGCTTAATCAAAGTCAATATTGGCCTGCTGACTCTCAAGAAACAATCTAAAAGTGCTTTGGGGACTCTTTCTATGTTCATTATCTTTTCCTGTGTCACTTGGTGTCTCTAACGATAGACGAAGAAACACTTAAAATGTCTCTACTCAATTCTTTTCACTACTGAAATCTCAAATTAAATACTTATCAAGAAAAAAAAAATCATATTTAGAATGAGATCGTGACACAAGGATGTTCTGAAAAACAGCCTGGGATAATTCAGCAGCCCCACTGGATCTTGCATTTAGAGCAGTCTGAAGTATTCAAGTGACTCAGCAACTCAGTGGTGGGTAATTTACAACTCGCTCCTCATTGCGAGCCGAACTGCTAGCTTACAAACTAAAGTGTTTCTGCATTAACCTTTGCTGAATGCAAATGCAGCGTGCCCAGCTCAAGCAGCAGATGTCAAAACCAGAAGTTTCAAACTAAGGGCAAAACACTGAAATGCTTGTTCTCTTTTGGCTGATTGAAGGTAACTCCATTGAACTGGTTGGCRTTATCCAAGATTAAGGTATTGCTCAAAGCAGGCAGGGTCAACMGGCAACTTCTTTTACAGAGTAGAAGATGAACAACATATAGTGAAAAGCATAATGATCTTCTAAGCTTTTTAGGAGTGAAAATATCAGATTAAAACAAACCTTACCTCTATATAGAACAGAAATACATATATTGGGAGAAAAAATCTAAGATATGTTGAAGCTGAAAAGTATTCCCTGAATAAATTTGCAAAAAATAATATTACCCAGTAGAAATTTCAATTATATGAGTGTCCACCATGGAGAACCAACAAGCACAAAGTCTGATTCTTTTGTGTGAAAAAAAAGCAGAGCTTTAGTGCTCTGCTACTCCTATCGGACCTGATTTTAAGGGGCTCACTCAAGAAATTAAATACTACTTTGAGTATGGCAATGGGTAAGAGAATCTTGTCCCACATCTAAAATGCAAAAGAAATACCCTGGAAATAGGTATTATTTCTGCATTTACCACTCTTATACTAACAAAACATCTCTTTTTAAAGAGAGTTGAATGAAATTCTACATGCAATGAATGCCCAAGACGAAGCTTTATTTCTGCAAGGAAAAATAAATTTTAGAATTTATCCTAAGAATTTAAGGTTAGTTGATATCATATATAGGTCAACAGGACGCTTACCAGGCTAAGAACTTACTGATTTGAACCTAAMGTATCATCTCATGCTAATGCAATATAGTTTGATTTTGAAGCAAAATGTGTATGTAATTACTTTTAATTTGATTATAAATTTTCCTTCTTGAAGTAAAATACTAAACCTTAGTTGCACTAGAAAGATGCAGCATAAAAACCTGGCCACATACGTACTTAATATAAGGGGCATAAAAATACTAATTAAGATAAAACATTATAGCAGAGTACCTACAATAAACACAAATTAATAAACCAATCAGAAATGTGAGCACCTTCAAGAAAATTGTAGCATGCGTCATATAATCTCATGGAGATAAGTAAGGAATGTCTAATGTGAATTTTTTTTAATGGACCAGATAATTTGGGGCATAACTGGGCATAACAGTGTCCATAAAGACTGCAGCCTGTAAAAATGCATATATAATTTGTAAGAAATGGTATTCTCCCATACAGAAAGGGCATGGACTCAGCAACTTTTGGGCTCCCAGCCCTTCCAGAAAGGGATGCAGAAGAATATGTTTTGTTGACAACAGCTGGCAATACTCTAAATGATAATATGAAACAGGAATTCATATACATCTCTAGAGAGACAGTAGGAAGCAATATTTTTAAAAATTAGTTAAAGTAGCTTTTCTCCATCTAAAAATGTCATAGYATTTGAAATATACTACCTCAATGACTGCTCCATGCTTAGTAAATGCTGTTCAAACAGAGTAAGCTGCCTCACACAAATATTTTTTGATGGGCATAAAGAACACTTTCATAGGGAACGGAGGTGTGTTTCACGCCACAGTGGCCAACCAAGGCTTTGCAAGTTATCGCCCATTAGGAACTGCTGGAACAAATGCAAAGTTAAATATTCTGGCTTTAACCATCAGGAGAGTCTGAAGCAGCTGAGGCGGTAAAGCACATGCCCCAAACTGATTTATGTTTATTTTATCCTGTTTATGTCTTCTAAATGAATACTGACTTTACCTATAAATGCTGAAATTCARATGTTTTCAGTTTTAATGCTTACTAGGATATGCTTAAAGGGACTTCAAAGTAAATTACTCATATGTAGAGAAGCTTATAAGAATGCAGAATTTATACTACTTTCTTCAATAAGATGCCTCATTCTCATAACCTGAGGGTTTTTTCAGCTCCTAGTTTGATGGTGGAGGTTATTCTTTCTCTCTAAAATGTCTTTAGAAAGTGTTTTTTAACTGAACGTCCTTCAGTGGTGGGAAGACCACCATKCCATAGTTCAGACCCAAACTCAGAGAAGCTGAGAAGTAGACTGTCCATCCTATGTGTAGTTAAAATCTAGGTTTCTGAAAAAGATAAAGGAAAAGAAAACTAAATAGAAGGCCAAAGGACATTCTCTAAGACTATATTCACTGTTTGTTCATGAGGCTCTCAATCACCCATCCTTTCCAGTAACTTAAAAGCTCAAACAGGTATTATGATAATTTTATCCCYAAACTGTTTGTGAGACTTATCATGAGAGCGAACGTGTGGGACATATGGGTCTTTGTTAGTTCAGCTCCCTGCCTTCAGGAGTTTCTCTGACAGGTACAGTGTAATTAGAGAATAAGAATGCCCTCRTTTTCATGCTGTGTCCACTTGCATTCTCACAGTATAAGGTACCAAGAAAGTAAAATAATTTTTTTACGTGGTGAGTARTTAAACTGTGGAGTCACTAGGATGTAGTAAAAGCTAAAAGTTTTATAGTTCAAAAAAAAAACTGGGAAAACTCAGTGAAGAACAGTCCATCAGACAGCATTAAACATAATGATATGAACAGACCCTCTAGCTCAAGGGTGTGGGGGGAAGTCCTCTGGGAAATGTCCCCAGATGCCTTGCCCAAAGTCAAGCCTTTCCTGCAAGCAGCTCTTACTTGCCACAGGTAGAGACAAGAGACAGAGCTAAATGGCCTGACCCAGTGTGGCCTCAATTCTGTGAGGAACAAATTATGATTAATTTCCATCCAGTTCTGACTGTATGAGTTGCTTCTGAAAAGTCTTAACACTTCTTTCTTCTCTTGTTTTAATTATTTAGTCTGTTTTCTTAAGCAGAGGGAAACCAGTCGTTATTTCTTTCCTTTCCTTTTAACAGCTTCACTCTTTGGTCTACCCAAATCAGAATAGAAAAACATCTATATTATTATGTTTCATAAAAATAGGCCAACAGCAGAGGAGACGTTATGTCCCAACGGAGGGAAAAGCTACAGGGAGAGTATAACCCTGATAAGCATCATAGAAAACAACTGGGACTGCAACCTCAGATCACAAACCCAAAGAAAAAGTATTGGTTTCACAGCATGGAATTACTTGTTCTTCACTCTTGGTATGGTCCAAGTTTCCTTTTAATCAATGGCTGCACCTCTCATTGCATTCAATGAGAGATGACCCAGCACATGAAGGACGGTGCATCTGGTTTTCAGGATGTTTTCAATACTTACAGAATGTCTATATGAACTGTTTGCCATGGCTTTCTTTGAAATTTTTGTCTCATAATTTTCATTTTTTAAACTTTAATTTTCATCTTTCAAAAGAAATTAAATAGCCTTGTTATTTAAAGAAAATGCAAACAGTTACTAAAGAAATTCTTGCAAGCAGTTCTCAGCTCTGTTCGTGAAAGCTAAGAGGCAGTCAAACCTGTTTGGAACCCACCTTGGCCAATGTACCGGGAAAAGTAGAGAGAAATCCAGAAAAAGAAGAGATAAATGCAGGCAGACATTAAAAATGCCCATTAGAAGCTATTTTGGGATTGTTTTCTTTATGCTTCTCAAAGGAACTAACACGCACAGTCCAGTTGCAGCTGCATAACTGCCCAGTGGCTGGAGGTTCACTTGGTCGATTAGAAAACATGATATTATGAGAAAAAATAATCTCTGTTGGCAGCACCGGAGCTGAGGACAAGCATATTTTGCTTCATAACACCCTATTGCGTATTAACCAGATGCCGCGTCTAATGGTAATGCGATCTTGGCCATGGCGAGCCCCGCGGCATGTTCCCTGTTGAGCATCCTGTGTGGACGGCGAGCGACTCCCGTTCAGCCCRGGCTGGCAAACAGGACCCTTTGCACCACTCTGTGCCCACTCAGTCTAAACATGATTCATGTTTGTGTTGTTTCCAAGGTTTCCATGGCTAACACGTGTCCACGGAACCGTTTTGGTTTTTTAATAATGACTTGGATCTTCCACCTAAAAACTCCTCTCAACCTGCGCATTTCCATTAAAATGTATTTTTTAGTTATTTTTTTGAAAAAGAAAAAAAAAAAGAAGAAAAGATTGACATGGAAATGAGTGCTGGTCAGCTGTTCTTGGTGGGGTTATTTTTACAGTGACTCAGTAGAGCACTGGACGAAATGTCTCATCTGCGTTCCAGCGGCTCTCTGATGGACATGGGTGTATTTGATGTTTGTAGGTGCTTGCGTTTGTTTGCAAAAGGAATTTAAACAAAACAAAACTAGTTTTCCCCAAAATCCCATCCAAAGAACACTAATGAGTGTCACTGAGACCTTCAGGCATTCCTTCCATGTGCAATTGCTTAAAAAGATAAAGTCTCTCCAGAATTAGAAGGGATCCAAAAGACAGATTCGCTGGGAAGGCTTCTGTAACGCTGTTTATTTAGGATGTGTGAGGACATGTTACGAGAGCTCATTTCGGCTTGCTTGGTTATCACACACACGAAGCCCTGCGCTGACGGATTTGCTCTGCATCTGTGGCTCTGCAGAGCTCTGTGCTACTGCATYCAGAGAGTTTCCAGGATCTGAGCTGGTTTGGTTTGTTCCACGACACACCAAACTACCMGACACGGACCAGAATTTAATTGTGCTAAAACTGAACTCCTGATGGTTTCTAGAGCAGGTGTTCTACAACTAGTACTCGGAGGAATTAATCTCATTCCCCACCGCTAGAAAAGGCAAGTTTCCCACTGAACTGAAGGGGTTTAGGGCAGACCCTAGAAAATTTTAAGTAATTGTAGTTCCTAAACCCCACATCGTTGTCTGTTCCACAGCACCACGAAGCTTCAGCTGTCAAAGGAAGCTGGTGCCCCACGGGCTACCTCCCAGCGCACGTGTCTGAAGCACAAGCCGTGAGTTGGAGGCAGCTCCGTTTTCATGATGTCGAAACAAACTGGGACGTGGGGATTGCACGCACACCAATGTTTTGTCGCTTTCCCGGGCTCAAGCAGCTAGAGTAGTTGAACACATCATTCTTTCCCTTGTCTGAGAAACATTTACTGCTTGTTACAAAAGGTTTAGGGATGGCATACTGTGTAATAGCTTAGATGACTGAAAACAAATTTAAATATAAGAAATGTGCTGGCTTATTTTTTGCGCCTTGTAAATACTCTTAGAAACAGCATGGGGCCTTATTAAGTTTGAACCTCAGGTCTTTCAACTTCCTCGAGAAAAGAGAACAAATGGTAAAAGCATGAGGAAATAAGTAACCTCTGTGATTTCCCACTTCAGTTCAAGCCCAGATATTTTTGTCAGTTGTTAATTACAGTCATATTTCTTTAACACCTTTAAAAAAGAAACAGCAAGCAAAAGGTTTCAAAGAGAGAGGTTGCACCAGCTCAGAAAAGTTCTGATTTCTCCAAACATGTGGTAACCCACTGGGCAAGGAAGATCTGTGCTTCCTGCAGACCCTATTGCCAGTTCTTCACAACTGAGAACTTTTGATTATTTTCCAAACTCGTATTGAAATCAACTGGGTTAGTCACTTTAAAAAGAGACCCCTTTGTGCTGCTCTGTAACCCTTCAGTCTTTTGTCGGGTTTTGTTTTTTACACACTCTTATTGCTAGATACCGAACTGTATAAATAACTACCCAAATGCTAGCAGAAAAGCTGTAGTAGGACAATAAAGGAGTAACTATTGTTATTTATTTTTTTACTACTGTTACAGTACAATGATGTTGTCATTGCAACAGTTGTTTCCCGTATTTGGAAGAGGAAATAGATAAACCCCCTAAGAATYTAAAATGCATTTATGCTTGGGAACTATGTTCAGAGGGTTATTTGGGTGGGGTTTTTTAGGCAAGGGTTGGAATGTGATTATTTTTACATAGGGCCATAAGTACTGCTCTGAAAAAGGAAGATGACCTGCCTTTCTATTTTTCAGCACAGACTAATGTAGCCTTTCACTTCAAAAATAGGAACCTCAAAAGCGCTTAGGCTTTTGCCAGTGAAATCCCCTTCAAGGTGGAGTCAGCCTGCGGACTGGCGGTAGGTAGCTCAGCCCTGCAAAGCTTGTGGCRTGTCCTGCCAGCTGCTTCAGATGGCTCCCCATTTAGCCCAGTGCCTAACTGCAGAGCCTGGCATCTCCTTGCCCAGCCAAGACCCCCTTGCTTGGGCTACGCCTGAGCCGCTCCCCAAGGATCGCACGGCAGAGCGGCCGCTGAGTGCAAGAAGCCCATGTCCGACCGAAATGTCCGTGTGCAACCAGCGGGACCCCCTGGTAACCCTGCAAGGGTGATGGATGAGCAAAGCTTGGTGTTTAATGGGAGCCATCAGGCACCTGTGCTGCTCTGGAGTTATTGCACTGTGCTGTGGTACGATGCAGGGCTGAGCCCAGCTGCTAGAGCCCATCTTCCTTTTGCACAATCTGTTGTTTCACTTTTTTATCACATTATGCTCCTTTCACTTGATGTTTTTCTTCAGGTAAGCATATTTAAAAGAAAAACCTATGACTGCTGCCACCATGAACTATTTATATTGTACCCACACAGTATTTTTCAATGAATAACAACCCACTCTGTTTGCTGGGTGATCTGGTGGTCACAAAGCTGTGAGTAGAGACAGCAGTGGTGAGACCAGATTAATATACATATACTACCTCAGAAAGTGCCTCATTAACAGCTGCCTGCAAAAGGCTGCGTAGCCCCACTGACAACTCTCCATAGCCTACAGGTTTCAACACAACCACAGCTGAAAAATCAACAAAATGACAGATTGTGATGATCCCGTACCCAGAAAAATCTCAGTCCCACTGTTGAATTTCTAAGATACCAAATTATTTGCCATTCATTCTGCCGAATATATGTAAATCTTTTGGTGGCTCAGTGTACTTGGGGGAATTTGGGTGGACAGGTTTGATGCTGCACATCCTAAAGCTCTGCTGGAGGTTAGGTTTTACAGGATCCTTGCAGTAATGATGGGGAGTGTTGCTATCATTTAAATATTGAGCAGAGAAATATGTTCTTCTCGGTTTAGTTCATAATTCTGGTGGCTTTAGTTGTGCCTTTTTCACATAAAGTGAAAGTTTTATTTTGTTCCTGAGGAAGAGCAGTGAGCAAAGGAGCATTGGAGATGGTCAAATACTGAGAAATAGGTCTGGGAACATATTCAGTCATGAATAAACAACCGATAAGATGATTCACTGCTATGCACAGGTGCTTAACATTTGCTGTGTGGGAACACAGGGTGATGACTAGGTTGTTCATCATGCCACTGTCTCTTAATACAGAAAACTTTCCTGGCTTTCTATCGAGACTGTGTTATCCCCTAATTTTTCATGATGTGCCATCTCATATTGGAAACTGTCAGTTACCCAATAAATGAGTAAGGAAAACCAACAGCCTATGAGCAATAATGTGTCCTTAAGGATGATCAGCAAATCCCAAAAACTCTCATCAGAAAACTAATTATTGTGTTTTTGGGGACACTTATAGGTCACATGCACAGGCAGCTTTTCATCTGGTTCATAAGGAGAAGAAAGCCAGGGCACGGGGAGCCTGGGTATTCCTAAATACAACACCGGCTGATGGGGGTGGCCCACTGCAGTGGGCTGTGGTGTTGCATATTGGCAAACCACAGCAAATATTACACCGGATAAGGGTTAAGGCATGGCCACGAGTGCTTAAAACAGAACAGGGAAAGGGCTTCTGAGAGCCGAGGAAGGTTGCATCTCCCACCATTACATTAGAGGATGGCAGCCCCCGCTGCCCTCTGATTCACCCGGGATTTAAAGTGCTGTAAACGCCCGATACAGCCGCTAAAACTGACTTCATTCCTCTGCAAAAGGGTCCCGTTGCCCCTTGTCTAAGCAGATCTGAAGGTGTCCCGGTTTCGGCACGCCCCTCGCGTGGCACAGCCTGCTGCCTCCCGCCTCCGAGCGCACAGCCGGCTCCTCCGCGCGGAGCTGCCACGCTGCCGCTCGCCCCAGCTTTGTGCCTCCGGCTCTGCCTCTCCACTCATCTGTCCGCTCTCCCAGACTGACAGCCTCGGAGACAGAGCTCGCTTTTAGTTCAAAACTAGGTAGACAACTCAGTCCTTTAAAAAAAAACACAATAAATCTCATATGCCACTCACGGACATATATGAAATCTAGTGACTGGATAACTATTTATAGTTTAGTGGTCTAGGGGCCAAATCCTGCTCTCTGTTACACTGTTTAGGCTTGAGAATAAATCAGCTGAAGTCAATGTGACTCARAGCAGAACTTGGCTCTAAATATTTTAACTGTAGCATGAGTTTGTTGTCTACATGACTGAATCGCCCTAAGAAAATCACTGCCTCCTCTTTGTCTTTGCCARTGGGGCCGCAGTGATCCTTGGGTTTATTTAAGGCAAGCGGCATTCATGCCTCACCTCCTGCATCTGCACGTCATGCCACACACCTTTCCTTTCGTGCTGGGTGCTTTGCAAGTAGGAGCATTTAACTCTTTAGCAATTAGTGCCAGGATTCCAATCTCATGTTTTATTTCTCCGGATTTCCCAATCTCTTGAGGGCTAATTATAAATGCTCTCCGAGAGCACCACGTCAGTTGCTGGGGAGTCTACACGTACATGAGAGATGCAAGGCAGGGCAACTTCATCAAATGCTCTAACCGCGACTAGAGACAGCTTAATAGCAATAAATATATTTGGTTGTCCTTCACAAAGACCTTTCCCCCAGCTGCTTATATATACGTGTTTATCTCTGATTTTGCACTGTCAGGAAACAGGTGCTTTTCTATTAATAGATATGATGCAGCAAGGCAAGAAGAAGGTGCAGTAGTATAAGAAAACAGGTGGTCTACAGTTGAACAGTTTATAAACAATAACTAATCACTCAAGACCTGTAGCAGTTTCTAATGAGGACTATAATTACAAGCCAGGTGGCTGTAGTTAGAGGAATACATTGTTTTTAAACAGGTTACTTGACTCAACAGCAGTTTTACGGGAGGCAGGATTGTCTAGAACATATGTTCCCTCTGCCTCTCGTTTTCTTTTTTTCTCTCTCTCCCTGCGTGTGTACGTAGGGATGCCTAACGCCTTCCAGTATAAAACCCTGTTTTCTGTCACTTATGATTCCGCAGATTTGTAATTGCTCTGGCTGAATCCTGAGTGCTTATGTCAGGGCTAATTTTTGGAAGAATTCAGCATAAACAATTTAGCTATTTTTCAGATTGATGGTAGGGAAAATAAGGATTGGGGTTTTTTTTGCATGTTAGAACATTAAAGCAGTGATAAGGCTGTTACTGTGTCAGGCATACAACAGAGTCAGACAGAAGCTGAAAAATGGTGAAGGACTACAGGCCCAAAGCCTGTTTCTTTATTTTACTATTCATTTTAATTGGTCTAATAAGAATTCCTTTTCCTAAAATCTTTGCTTATGATAAGAATGGTTTTAATTATTTTTTGAAAAGCCCTGGTGCCCCCCTACTTTGACTTGAGATGTTGGATCCTGCAGGGACAACATTCACAACGCCAATTGTGAGTTTTAATGCTCCCCTGAAAATTCACCCAAACATGGCCAAGTCATAGGCCTCCGAACACGCTCAGAATTTGCAGTGAGATTCACAAAAGGTTTCACAAGAAGGGAGCATGGTTCATTCACCTCTGGGCTGTATAGGACATACTGCCCTGCTCAGGGAGGGATGGGGAGATGGGAAAAAAAGTGGAGATAATAGTGATGTAGTGAAAGACTTGAGGAACCGGAAACAAAATGAGAAAGTCAGGGTAGCCACAGGCAGGCAGGAGCAAAGACAAGACAGGCAGGAGCAAAGGGTGATGGGGTTTCTAACCAGTAGGGAATATTTCCCTCCCAATGTCAGCCCAAAAGAGACCATCACGAGGTTATGTCTGCAAAGCCACTACAGCCTTGTTCCGAGGTTGAACTTGTCCCAGGTCAGACACTACTGCTCATTTCTTATTTGCTATCTGTAGGCAATCTGCCAGCGCTCCACCAGAAAGCGGGTGCTGGAAGTAGGAAGGAGGCACCACATGCTGCACAAATGGCATGCCAGAGACCACCTTTCACAGCAATGCTCACAAACACAGTGTCTGTGCATCTCCTGTTGCAAACATCTTAAAATACCATTGGTGAAGTGTGTATCTCAGCCCCACCAGTGGCTGGTCCACACAGACAAATACTGCAGCTACTTCATTAACTCAGCTCTGCCATAGCACTAAATTTTCCATAGAATCATAGAATCATTAAGGTTGGAAAAGACCTCTAAGATCATCAAGTCCAACCGTCGACCCAACACCACTACAGCCTCCTTTCAGGTAGTTGTAGAGAGCGATAAGGTCTCCCCTCAGCCTCCTCTTCTCCAGACTAAACAACCCCAGCTCCCTCAGCCGCTCCTCTTAAGACCTGTGCTCCAGACCCTTCACCAGCCTCGTCGCCCGTCTCTGGACATGCTCCAGCACCTCAGTGTCCTTCTTGTAGTGAGGGGCCCAAAACTGAACACAGGATTCGAGGTGCGGCCTCACCAGTGCCGAGTACAGGGGCACGATCACCTCCCTGCTCCTGCTGGCCACACTATTCCTGATACAGGCCAGGATGCCGTTGGCCTTCTTGGCCACCTGGCCACACTGCCGGCTCATGTTCAGCCGGCTGTCGACCAGCACCCCCAGGTCCTTTTCCGCCGGGCAGCTTTCCAGCCACTCTTCCCCAAGCCTGTAGCGTTGCCCAGGGTTGCTGTGACCCAAGTGCAGGACCCGGCACTTGGCCTTGTTGAACCTCATGCAATTGGCCTCGGCCCATCGATCCAGCCTGTCCAGATCCCTCTGCAGAGCCTTCCTACCCTCAGGCAGATCAACACTCCCACCCAACCCGGTGTCATCTGCAAACTTACTGAGAGAGCACTCAACCCCCTTAAGCAGATCATTGATAAAGATGTTAAACAAGACCGGCCCCAAAACTGAGCCCTGGGTCACACCGCTTGTGACCGGCCGCCAACTGGATTTGACTCCATTCACCACAACTCTCTGGRCTCGGCCGTCCAGCCAGTTTTTTACCCAGGGAAGAGTATACCTGTCCAAGCCATGACCCGCCAGCTTCTCCAGGAGAATGCTGTGGGAGACAGTGTCGAAGGCCTTACTAAAGTCCAGGTAAGCCACATTCACAGCCTTCACCTTACCCACTACGTGGGTCACCTGGTCATAGAAGGAGATCAGGTTGGTCAAGCAGGACCTGCCTTTCATGAACCCGTGCTGGCTGGGCCCGATCCCCTGGTTGTCCTGCACCTGCCTTGGGAGCAGTTTCCAGTTCTGCCCAAGACCTGTGGCCAGTTCAGTACAGTACCACATGACACAACTTCTGAAATCATTCTTACCCCCTGTATATTTTGTAAAAATTAAAGGAAATCGTACAAAAAAGACTACATTAAGGCTCCAGGCTAATTCGCTTATGTCATTCCAGAATCAAGGTTGATCTTGAAGCTTGATTTGAAATGACGGGTTGAACTTAAGCACTTTCTTAAGTGATCTGCTGGATCGTGGCATATGTGTTATGATATGGCAAATCATTACAAGATCACATATTAATTTCCACAGGGGGTTCAGGTCTATGTAATTAATACAGCTTTTATGTATAGAGTCCCTGCCTCATTTGTTGCAGAGTTTGGAAAACGTGCAGTCAATGTGCCAGGGAACCATGAGAGGAATAAAGACTCGCCACCACTTAGGAGACTGAACGACACCCTGAAAAACTGGGTTCTGCCTGTGCAGGGTTTTTAAGTGAAGACCAGCAAGTCATTTAGGCCAGTTTCCATAAGAAAGCAGTGTGTATCTTTGTCCCCAAGGACCTTTCTACACCGAAATGGTGGGTGCCCCTCGCTTTGATCATTTTGAGATCTTTAAAAATCCCAGCTACACTGAAAAGATCTTGATTTGGGCACTTAGATTTATGGGAGAGTTTTGATCTTAATCATTCTATACTTCAGCATTTCTGGTCAATAAAACAAGAGAAGTGATGTTTCATCACAAGGATATTGCACAGCAGATTCATAACTTTGTGGAAACACCAGTGACACACTTAATTTTATATTCAATAATGGGTTTGGATAGTGCCATATATTGAAGGATTATTGTGAAAGGAAACACATGGGAGGACTACATTATTCTCAATATAGCCAACTTACAGTCTATTCAAGTATATTTTCATGTAATATCAATATCTAGTTCCTACAGTGATTGGTGGTTTCCGAAGGTATACAGAGGGACATTTATATGATGACAACACCATATAAAAATATTTTCAGAGACTGGAAATACGGTTATAATGGTGGAGAGTTTTGGGKTTTTTTTTAAATACTATAGACTATTTCTAATCCTTACTCTCTTTCTCAACCTTTTCTAGAGTCATAACTCCTTTGCTTTGTGTTCTGGGAAATTCACAGTTTTGGTTTGGACTAGTTATAAGAAGCAGGATACAAACGTGGCACTTAACAATTTTTGGTTGATGCTGGAAGACATAGCATCAAATTATAGGGCTGCATTCGGGACTGCAGTGAACCTGCCTACAGCAGCACGAGTTCTGGTTTTCAGAGAGCTTTTCTGTCTCCTTATGGTTGCAAACAAAAGTCAAAGCCCAGGTTAAATGCTGTATCTTGCTTATAACATTATTTTAGCCCATTTGACATCTTCTTTGTCCTCAGAGCTACTACTTTACATATCCTCAGGATGATTGCATCATTTACTGGGAAATACCATAGTTTCTAAAAGGACTTATTGGTTTATTACCTAAAGTTCCAGGAGTCTTATGTGTGGAGGTTTTCCAGACTCAGAAAGGTAAAGTTCTCTTGCTTGAAGTGCAAGACTGAACTAGACAATCTCCAAAGGTCCATCCAACCAACTTCTCTATGATGTGTGTAAAGTCTGAACAATCGGGAGTTCTCATAATGGTGCAAAGAAAAGAGACTGTCCGCCTGTATCTGAGATTCTGTCCCAGTCAATTTGATATTTTTCCCCTCATGCTGATGTACAGTCAGAGATGAGCGTCTCCCAGATTTTCATCTCTGCTCCCCTTCCTGCAATGCATATTTCCATGTTTGCACCCAGTCGGGGAGTGTTGGATAATATTCTGTCTCTATGCATTGCACATGCAGGAAGGGCAAATTTGCTGCCTCTGGATTTTTGGACGGAGGTTTGAGATGGATTAATTATATGTCAAGAGGGACTTGAGCAATAATAAGTGACTTTACGACTGTCTTTACCACTTGGTGGAACGGTTACATTTAAAAATTGGCTTTACCGTACTGGATTTCAGGTTAAGTTCAAAATGCAGCTTCCGCTGTTAGAACTGAAGGGTCATATAAAATTCATTGCAATAGAATATTTATAAGTATCTGGGATATTTGTAGGAAACAAAATAATGGGAGAATCAGAGCTCACAGATAGAAGGGGGAATTGTTAAATGGCAAATAAAAACTCCATTTTTGCAGCACTTAACCCTACATCTAATAATAATTATTACAAATCTGAGCAATGATTAAATTTCATTCCGAACCCTAGTTAAACGTATGTGTATGGAAAATGATTTTTGTGTTAATAACTTCCGTGCTGTTAGCGTTCAGAGGAGGATTGATGTGCGTGCACATCGCACATCTCAGCTTGCCTTCCACATGCCAGCGAGGTGCAGGTATTCTTGGAGGAGGTTTGGGGATTGACACGCCTCACTTCACACGTCTGGGGAGGAGCAAAGTCCTGTTTGTTTACAGCCCCTTCTTTCTAATCACATAATTACATCTTTGAAGGCAGGCATCTGACAAAGGCACCGAAAGTGAACAAGGTAAACCCGCAGCAGCTATTGTTCCAGCCATTATCTCATCACCCCTCTTCTCCTGCGAGATGCRGGGTGTGTGTTTGTGCGAGGCTATCATTTTACCTCGGTGGCGTGTGCCGCCACAATTATCTCCCTGAAATACAAAAGTAAACTGGCTGTTGCGGAAACAGAGGGCATTCAAATGGAGGGTAACAGAGCAGACCTAATTAGCTTTAAGTACCTGTAATCCTAGGAGATTTTACCTAATGATAAAAGCCAGGGAAAGTCCCTCAGGTATGAGTAATAAGAGCCCAGCCAGGTTGGCGATGTATCAGGTGTTGTATGTCAGCGCTGCTGAATGCAGCCTATTGATCCAGAAGTTGCCTGTATTTTCTGCCGCAAATTGAATTTAAATTGCTTACATGAAGAAGACATCTGGCAGGTTAAGGTTTACCTGTTTCATATTTCAAAATAATTTTCTCCACCAGCAAATAGGAAAGAGCTCTTTTGGAAATAAACGAAGCAAAGCTTTTTAAAAGATATAGACGCGCTTTTTCGCAATGCCTGAGTTTGAAGTAGAGAGTTGACATCTAAGGAATACATTTCAAATGATTAAAATAATAAAGCAAGGAAGTTTGCGCAGGCTAAGCATCTGCACCTTGCCTTCGCTCCTGCTGAATGAAATACCTGGCTCGCTGGATRAAATAATACCATAGCACTAGCAAAAGGCATAGTCCTCATTTACACAAAAGACTTCCTTTTTTTSGCAGAGGTTTGGTTTTTGTTTGGTTGTTTGTTTTTTTGGTTTTTGTTTTTTTTTTCCAATTCAAGACTATTATGGCCAGTGAAGTTACTAGTTTATTAGTACATGGCCACAATTTTTTCTTTTTTTATATAGGCCAGCATTCCTAACTTGTAATCTAAGAAATGCAGATCACCTACTGGAGGTTATTTTTTTCTGAGTATTTTTAGGGGGGAGGTCCCCACCCAGGAGCTTCACATGACCTCTCTCTCCAGCCATCAAGGCCCTGAATCCCCTTACTCTGTCTTCCAACCAAAGACTGTCATTGAAAACACTTGTTCTGATCCCATAGGGTTACCCCTCCAGTTTCCCATGTGTGTGAAGTCTTGAACCCTTATGGTAGTTTGAGTATAAAGACACTAAGACAACCTGGGATCTGCTTATTTTAGRCCTCTAAATAAGATGTCCAAACTGAATATGTTCTACATTGACAAATGAACATAATTCGCATTAATATTAGTAAAAACTCTGTGTGCATGTGCAAAAAATAAAGCCACTTTAGATACCGTGAGAATAGGAAGAGAGGAGAGAAAAAAAGCACGTCCAAAATAACAAAAGGCATAGAAAATATCTTTCAAAAATGTTATTACGTGCCTACTAACTTTTTAAAAATTGTTTTTACTTAATGTGCCTGATAACTACTGGTCTGTTTATACATCAGCCTGTTTGTCTTTCTCATAAGGCACCTTAGCTGCTGTTTGGACAACATCCATTTGATAATGAAGCAAGATGCAGGCTAGACAGCTGCTTTTTTCTCACTCATTTCACTCTGTTATTGGTTAACTTAGTGGAAAAATGTAAATTTTCCAGGGACTTTAGGTTGGAGGTATCCTAGCCAAGGTAGATATGTGCTTGACTTGAGGTCTAATTTAACTCCTGTGTAGTATTGATCGGCTTGGCCCACCAGGGACCCTTAGAGTCTTCCTTTGCCAAAGGTAGACAATGGTATGAAAGTAAAGTGTAATAAATGCCCCTGTCCGGTCCCATGTCGATATACAGCTGCTTTTTTTTTCCTCCTTTTTTGCTGTTTTGAGTGCATCAGTATTTCACGTTTATTGTAGTGTGATGAAACACCTTTCAAAATGGCCAGAGGGACACTCAGCAGTAARCATTTAGGCAGTACAAATTGGAGTGAACAGGAGGACAGTTAGCAGGGAATATTTCTGAGGTCAAAGCAAGCTGAATAGGAGCTGAATCAGCTAAAAGCAGAGTTGAGAGCTACAGTACCTACTGCAAAGTAAATACAGATTACATTCCTTTAGACAAATTGATCCACTGGAGGACGATAGGTCTTCCAGAAAAAGAGGTTGCTACAAAAGAATTAATTATTTTACACTGACATACATACAAAGAACCCTTAAACACAGCAGCCAGAGATGTATCACCAGGATAGTCCATAGTTGGTCCTCACATGAATAATTTGCCAYGCACTGCAAGATTTAAGGGTCTACAAGTCCGTACGTTCCTGTRGATGCTGGCTAGTATTCTGCCCAGTAAGCAAAGCATTAAAATTTAGCTGCTCAGCTGAGCAATAATTCTCACTTAGGCAAGTGGACAAATCATAAGATTACAGAGTAATTCAGGTGGGGAGGAGCCCCAGGAGGTCCCTGSTTGTATCTCCTGCCCCAGCAGGGTCAGCTGTGGGGTGTGACTTGGTTGCTCAGGACTTGATCCATTCAGGTCCTGCCAACTTCCAAGGATGGAGATGGTACAACTAACAAAGGTGAAAGGACATCCAGATTGACAAGTTTGTCCTCAATAGTGGCAACTCTAGAGACAACGAGCASTACCTTGGATGTGAAACCATAGCAGTTTGTCCAGAACAGCTCTCAGGTTTCTTAGGGAAACTACTAAATTCTTGAAAAAGGTGAGAGAATGAATGACTTTCTGAAAGTTGTACCTCTCTCCATTGACYCTACTAGTGATCTAGATGATAATCTTTTGGCTCCTGAAAAAAATGTGACTGTTGTGCGCATAATTATTTTTAATCAGTAAAATACCCAGGGAGGAACACAGAATTGCAGTTACCACTAAAGGTGCAATTGTTTAACACTTGCAACGAATCATTTAAAACCAGATTATATCGGTAGATCAATGTGAATAAAAACACAAAAACCCCAAARATGTCTCTTCAACATCACACCACAGAGATACAGGCATCCAAACACACGGAAAACTGTGCAGAACTGTAACCTCAGCATGTGATTGCTCTGTAGGGCAAATAAGAACTACTATAATTTTAAAATATAAATTATTATTCCCAAATTAGAAATGAGATATACATATTCATAAAAATGTTTTGAAATTATTTGTATATATTTTCCCTCTTTCCAAAGGTTATTCTAGACTGAAGGTACAAAAGGAGAAGACTTGAACTCAGGGGTCATCTCGAAGCTAAAGAGCTCAGTGCACTTCTGCTGGGTYTCTCTGCAGGCACATAGGATTTGCCCTTTTCTCTGTACAGTGGCACACCTTTCTTGAGTCACTACCCAGGTACACATCTGGAATAGCRTTGTGAAGTTTGATTAAAAGGAAACACAGCTGCTTTATAGCTGCCCACAATATCTTATAAATGAGATTAATTTTTTACTACAAGAGTGTGCAAGGCTTCGAGAGTGGTGGCACCATTGCCGTGATTTTTTTTTTTTTTTTTTTTTTCAAAAGAGAGTGTACAAGATAGCATATTACATGGGGCTAGGATTTCATCAGCACATAGGCAAGCCTAATGGATTTCCACGCTCAGCACTCCTCTGCCAAGAAGCTGACTTTTAATATGGGAAATAAGCCCCTGCTCAGGATGGAGCAGTCCTGATCAACCTCAGGGGTCCAGGCATCGGTGCAACTTTTTTGTCAAAGCAGGAGGTGTTTTGGAGGCATGTCCAGGATGGGGTGTAACATTACGGGGGGCTGGATTTAGCTGGAACCCATAACTGTTTATTGGAGCTAAACTTACTCGCACACACAGTAGCACTGCCTTTCGGCAGTCACTTGCAAAACTGGGCTTGATTGTCTGGAAGTGGGAGCAAAATTACCAGAAGGGGAGGGATTAGCTTTATACATAGTTCATTTGTTGTTTGCTGTCTATGCTAACCTCCTTACGTTTTTCCACTCTGTCCTGAGTAACTGAATATCCTGAGTTTTCAAGGGTAAGTAACTTTGCGATTACAATACATTTTTCCAGCCTAAAAGCCATCAGTGAAGTGAATGGGGCTACTCTTGTAAGTGCTTAATGCCTGATGTAAGAGTTGCATGATCTAGTCCAGAAGTAACACAGTTACCTCAATTACTGTAGTCCCACAAGGCTATTCACAGCAGTACTTAGGAAATGTTGTAGGCTCAGGCTCTGGTATTATAAACTCCTCAGGGCAGCATGACTGTACACAGGATCTCATCAGTAGTTAGCAAACAAGTCCTTTATGAGACACTAGCCATTTTTTGTACTAGGTTCTTATTTATTTTTATTTATTTTTTTACATCTAGGAATGAACGCAGTGCTATTAAAGCTATGGCAAAGAGCGCAATCTCACCGTATCGCTTTCCTAAAGCAACGCGACACAGCGAGATGCTGTGCGTACTTTTGTGCTTTTTTACATTGTTATCAGGGAAAAATATGTCTTGCAATTTCCCAGGGGGCTCCCTGGGACAGTGTCTCAGTGTGAAAGGGCACCATGGGGCTGCCTTGGACAGTTTTCTTTCAATAAGTTTTTTTTTTTCTATTGTAACCACTCTGCTCTGCTGCTTCACTGATTTCCCAGCTGTTCTTCTTCTGCGGTGTCTGAAGTCGAATGCAGAAAATCTGTAGCTGAACAGCTCAGAAATAAGCAGCCGATCATGGCAAGCATGAGAAAACCATGAATACATCTTTCTCTTTAGACATAATGGTTTGATTCTCTGTTGCGTGCTGGGGGCACAATGTGTGGTGTTTGTACCCAGGCTTCACAGGCAGAAACAACTCTGCGAGGTACCAACCGGAGGATAATAAAACCTTAAATATCCCATGTCAGAGCTGGCGTAAGGACTGCAAAAGGTGCAAGGTTCCCAACACAGAAACTTATTTTATTTTATTGTTACTTATATCCACCTGCAAAGCAGCGAGGGTCTCCCAAGTATACTTTAGGCTAGACCTAGGTAGAAGGAGTTAATTGTCCCGGGAGCACTGAGCTTTCCCTGACAGTGGACGACTATCGCTCTGTTACACAAGGGAATGACAAGATTGAAGGCCCTTCCAATTGTTTATCTTTTTCTATGTAATGCCCCAGAAGGCATTATTTCTTGTATGACTTCACATGGGGAAAAACCAAGCAAACGAACAAAAAATGTCTTTCCAGTGACAGTTGATAGTATATCTACAATGCGCTTTTGCTCAGTTAAAAAGTTCTTTTTTAAAATATATTATAAAAATAATAATATAAAAAGAAATTCTGCAGGAACGTGCAATATGGTTTAAACATTAAAGTAGAATCATAGACAAAATGGGATTGAAAGGATCTAGAAAGGTCATTTTTCCCAAGGTACAAGACTGCCTGAGAAGAATGGGCTAGACAAACTTCCTGAGAAGTTTGTCTAGCCCATTATAGGTAGTTTTCTTTCAAATGATACCAGTAAAACCGCAGATTTGATATCAGTAAAATTCTTTGCCAACCTACGGTTCATCATTTTTATTCTGGAAGAGGAGGAGGGGTAGCAAGAGGAACAACATCTGAAAAAATAAAAGCATAATGTATGACTACTTCCATAATCAATCCTTTTGATTTCTTCATTTGAAATATTTTAAACATAAAATGTCACTCAAATAATTCTATAAAAAATAATGTGAAAAAAATATTCATAACTGAAGTATGTGGTGAACAACTTATTCAATGTGAAACAGGGTTTTATTTCATGAAACTGTTTTCAGAAAAATTCATCTTTACTTGGTTCAAATTTCTAATTCTTTTTTACAAGACAGACTAAAAAATCCAGCAGCTTTTCATCTGACTCCACTTCAATCAGTTTTATTTTAATTTTATTTAATTAACTGAATGTAGTAAACTATGTCTACTTCACCTTCTCTGATAGGAGTATCATAGACAATATACACCTTACAGAGATGTGTAAAGTTGTTATTTCGCTTCTATGTAGTCAGGTTTTGGTGTATGCAATCCATCAAATCTCTGACCAAATTGATGCTATTGATCTTAACATTATTTTTTACAGTTTTTTAATATTATCTTGATTTTTTAAAATTTATTTTGAACGTTATAATTTCCAGGTGCACTTCACGTTTTGCAAACATGCCTTCTCCATGCAAGAAAATCTATACCCTTTTTATGCATCCCTAATGATGACAGGTATTGCCTACACATCTACTGATAGGAACTTTATACACCATCTGGTTAAAACCTAACTGTTTTGATTCAGATGCATTAGAAAGCCTCACAGACAGGTCTGCTACAGCTCGCCTTATCAGGCGTGATTGCTAAGGCCCACCCTACAGACCAATCTACTGAGGCTCAAAGAAGTTAGACAACATCCCTGAAGTACACAGAACCCGAGCAACAGTCCTTCCCTTTCCGCGTCCTGCTCCAGCAAGCAACTTGCTCTTACTACCCTACAAGAACCCAAACCCATTGTTTCCATAAAAAACAATGAAAACAAGGAAACACCACTTTTTGAGAACTTTAGAAACACAGTTTCAGTATTTCCCAGCATGTACCTAAGCACAACTGTTGTTTCTGTCTCCATTTTTATCACTCTAGGCAATGGAAAGTGTAGTTTCTATATTTAATGTATTGAAACTGCTTAGTCTCCAAGGTAGCAGGGGTATCTATATACACTAGTCGAATACATTTCAGGCTCAATCACTCTGAAAGCCTGGATAATAGAGAAGAACTTGTACTTTGGATAACAAAGTTATTTCCTTTAACATCAACAAGCTGCTCAGCTAGTAACTGCATCAGGCATTGATTTTGTAAGCCTGTTTGTAGGCACTGTAGGGGCCTTTTTAACCGATAAAACCAAGAAATTTGCAGATCATTCTTCATGTGCATTATTTCACAGAGCAGAGCTGACAGGAGGAGCTATATTAATTTCAGCATTGCTGTTTTGAATGTCAGTGGAACATCTGTAGCACCAGCCCTGGATCTGTCAACTGCAACCTCCCCACTTTAAGATAGATTGAAGCCTGAACTTACATCTCCAGCCAAATTTGATACCTGGTTCCTATTGGGACTGTAAATGTGCATTCACTTCCCAGGCTTGCAGCTTAGATGCCATACTAACGGCTTGAACACGCAACTGGATTCAGATGTGGGTTTCTTCCTGCTATACTCAAGTCTGCGTATTTCAACGGGCCAAAAATCTGCCTATTTACTCATTTGTCATTACCAAGTGCTAAATTAAAAGTATCATAAGCTACTAGTTATATATTCCCTGGCCATCTTTTTCTTTTTCTTGTAAGAAATGCATGATCTACATGTTTTCCTTACATCATGTGCTCTCTCTGAGTAGCAGCAGTACCGCAGTGCCCAGCACATCCCTCCTCCCACCCCTCACCATCTAACTCCTATTATCRGTAATGGGAACGAGGCATGTACATGGAAATGAAAGCAGATCCCTTAGTGTAAACTTTTTGACAGAAGTGTTCGTAACAACTTTTCAAAAAAAACATGTCTCGTTTATTTTACCCTTTCTTCCTCCCAGCTTTATGTCAGTCATCAATCGAACAGGAGACAACTCATTTCATTTCTGTGACACACAATGATGGACTTGTGTTACAACCCTGACTTATTTTGAGAACTTCAATTTCTCAAGCTGAAAGCCTGAATGTCCCATGCTTGGAAGGGCTATTGATCTGATGTAGATGGACAGCTCAAGAGGAACTGATACATTCCTTACAGCAATTTTTTTCTGGCCACTACATAATGTAGACTTTCTGGTTGTTTGTTGACATCTAAAAACTTTGATTCTGTGATTTAACTGATACTCTTTTGCTGTTCCTACTCAATATTTCCCTGTACTATTTGATGTAGGAGTTATTTATTATCTACTACCTGGAATGGAAAAGCTGGTTCACTGTGATAAAATGTACGAATTCATAAGGYGGCAGGAACCTATAAATGCACATCACAATAGTACAGCTGCAAATGTGGGCCACTTCCAGATCTTAATCCTTCCCRGTGCCTTTCAGGAAATATAATGTCACCACGAAATGGGTTTGGATATCCACTCCCTGCCTCAGAGAGGAGAGACCAGCCATTACAAGCGGCACAGACCACCTTGCGTCCGAGCCCAGATGGAATAAAAGCTCACACCACAATTTAATCAAGGAGGCTAATTTTGCTTCAAAGCAGGATAAATACCAGATATCTGTGTCTCCTCCTTTCTGGGTTTTCCCCTCCTTTGCCTCGGCTCCCCCGCGCTKCTTCTGCACGGACAGCAGGTACCTGTCAAGCGTGGGGACGTCACCGAGATGGCAGAGCCCCAGCGCCGCGCCGGCAGGAACAGCCTCTTGGCTGTCTGCAGATCACAGGAAACAATTCATTCCACTCTTAATGATTTATGTAATTTCTTTGGACTCACTCCTGGCTTATGAGGTTTTCTGCTTTTTCTATTATAGCTTAAAGAACCAAACTGGTCTTTCGAAAACTGGGGGGCAGCTCCTCAGCTGAGGTCTGTGTGACAGAATTAGTGCTCGTTAATACCAGCCCAGAATCAGTCCCCGAGTTTCATTATCAACCTTGCCTTTAAAGGAGGGCCTCCTCCTACTGGACTAATTTAGAGCAATGAAAATTAAACTGCGTCTCATCTAATAGTCAAAAAGATCTGCAGAAATTGTCCTCGTTTAAATACCAATTCAACTTTTTTCTGTCACAGCAGGCTAGTGTATCCATTTTTTTCTTCTAAAAGCCAAATACTATTCAAACAAAACAGTCAATTCCATGTTAATTATATGAAAAAAAAAAAAAAAAAAAAAAGAAGAAAAAAAATGGGAAAAAAGGAAAGAAAAAAGCGACATGAGAAAAAAACAAAAAGGATATTAAAGCATTTTACGAGAACCTAGATTGTGCAACTAAAGCACGATGTGGTCTTAGACCTTTACTTTGTGTGTAGAGCCAGACTTTATTCTTTGATTTGGTACACAGGATCACAGTTTATTATGATTATAATGGTTATAATTTTGTTGACATTTGAAAGAAATAAGGAAGGAATAAGGAATAGAGGTAAACGAGGTTGCTGCAGAAAAAGCATCTGTGATTCAGCCAATGGGAAGAGAATGTTAGCACTGAAGAGTGCTAAAAAAAAAACTAAATAGCTTGCCCCACCCCAAAATCTCTCTGTGTTAGCATTGGGCTCCTTATTTGAGCTAAATTCCCAGTGAATTAAGAACAAAGACTTTCGGGCTTTTGAGGTACTAGGGCAAGTATATTTTCAATCATAATTGCCTATTTAGAAATGATGGGGTCAGATTCTCTGCCGGTTTAACCCTTGGCACCAGCAGACCTCAGCTGTTAGCATCCGATTTAGCACTGCAGAGGAGTCCCTTCTGCAAGGTGGAAGATACCAACAGTTACATGCCCCTTCCAACCTGGGCTGGGAGCATTTATCACAAAAAAACAGGCTAGAGGGATAGCAAGGCTTTGGAAAACTAATTCAGCTCAGGCTTCTCAAACTTTTTTCACAGCGTGACCTATATTTAAATAACTCTCCAGTTTTTTTCCCATCACAAAACCACCATCTCACGCACAAAATCCCACATAGTATCTGTCACTGGCACCTCAGAGGAGCAAAGTATTTGCAGAGAGCTCAGTATTTTCCTATTAATAACTTCTTCCCTCTCACACTGGAAGATACCAGGGGGCTCGGGTCAAGGCAGCTTTCTGATTCCCATGTTGAAAGGCCAGAACAAAACCCTCCCAGCTGCTCGTGCCATGAGCGTGGTCACCTCTCCTCTGGGCAGCTTGGAAAAATCCTTTTTCCCCAGCGAGAAGCATCAACGCTCCCAGCTTTTCTCCCTGGAGATCTACTTCCCAGTTCCTTCCCACCCATCACTTGTTATCCCGGATCTCCAGGGTGGCGGTGGGGTGAAGGGGACCTTGGCAAGGCTTCATTTCTGACAGCCTCTGTGAAGCCATCCCTCCACAATATGGAAAAATAATAATAAGGAAAAAAAAAAAAAAAAAGAAAAAAAAGGGAAAAAAAGTGGAAATTCCTGGTTAAAGCCTCTGCTTGTACAAAAAGCATAACAGCTTGCATGAACTGCGGCACTATGACTATTGCTGTTAATGCTTCCAATGACATCATTGTTTTCCAAATTACAAAGTGCAGAAGACTGGTAGAGAAAGAGCTGAAGGCAGAGAGAGTTTTAAAGGACGTCAGAAGCAAAAGATGTTTCTTTAGATTGCCTTCCTTATTTCACTAATTCCTTTATGTACTCAGATTTGGGTTTTTTAGAAAATGTCACTGCAGCAATGCCCAGATAATTAAAACCTTAAATACCACCAGACCTACCTCAGGTCCCTGTGTTAACTTGCTATTACCGTTCCTGTTCACACACTCCCCTGTACTGTTACTTTTGTGTGCACAGCCAACCTCATAGCTTTCAACCAAAGTGATTTTTGAAGTAAGTATTGAGCGATGAGGCACAAAAAGCATTACTAAAACACAAACGTATTACAGCTATTGCATTTTCAACTCTGCACTTTCCATAAATACAAGGAGCTTTTCTCAAGATTTCTGTTTCAGAAATCCATGCTGTTTACTGCCCATGCACTTGAAGGGTTTTTTCTTCCCTTTAGGCAGGAGGAGGCTCGAGGAAGACTGGCAAGCTGCTTTTCCAGGTGCTGGAATAGTGCAAAGCAATTGAACCTTACTCATGGATGGGGGCCATCTAACTCATATGGCCAATAGTGTGTTTTCTTTTTTGGCAGTGTTTTTGTTCCAGGTGGAATAGTCTTTCATCCACATAAAGGAAACTTTTGTTTGTCTCACTCTCAGGTAACAGTCTACAACCATCCAGCTGCAGTAAAATATGGAACTTATATGTACACAGATATACACTGTATGCATGCATACATACATGCTTACATCTTTCTCATGCATTACACACACCCATGCTGCGTACGAAGTTAACTGGAGAAAAAGTAAGGGCATTTTTTCCTGTTCTGTTAATGGCAGAAAGCCCCAGCATAGCTGCAGGAGAGAGCACTTTTACAACGCAGACGCTCCAGACCAGGTTCCAGCTGTCGGAATTTTATGTCCTTGAGATACTTCTGGAATAACAAAGTGTCATGCACGTCCCTGCCAGTACACGAGATCAGCACATGAGATCAGACGTACAGATGTTGCCTCCCCATCCACCCACTGGCATCTTATTATCAGTTTAGTTAGTATCCTCCACCCATTTTCAGCCAACTAGGAAGTCAGGAGTTGTAATTTGTGAGAATGAGCTGTATAGCAACCATTTATCTGAAAAACAAACCTCTGCTGGCAAAAACTTAGGAAGCAAATAATAATTTTATGGAGGTTTTCGGTCTTGGCACACGTAGGTAACTAACGGGGAATGCTGTGATTACACAGTCCCATGAGCAGTGGTACCTCTTAGAGGTGAAGAGAAGGACATGGATTAACATTGGACACACAAAAACTTGCTTTAATTGACAGACAAAGACATTGTCTTTGGGAAGGAACATCAGAGACCAGTGCACCTGAATTCCTCCACCCTTCTTCCCTGCCCTTGTTAAGAAATAAAAGGKTGAGTGCAAATTCAGGCTTGGGGATGCTGCTAGGGGAAATAGCCACACCATGGTGGCAGAGGAAATGGTCAACCTCTGCCTCCACCCTTGGGGACCAGCACTGCCAGACAGCCAGGGCCTTCAGTCAGGAACTGATGAGCATTAATCACAAGGGCCAGGAAGGGGATCCCTTGATACCTCAGGTCATCAATGGATTTCCAGCAGCAGCATTATTTCTACTTGTTTAATATGGCAATCTTATCAGCACTGTGCACGGCACACAAAGTTATGTAGAGGGAAACAAGCTTGGGAGGAACAACTGAGTCAAGATAAGTGTTGTATCGTTAATTATTCAGACAATAAATCCAGGAAGAAGGTGTGTTTGGATTCACTGCCATGCAGACTGGTATTCTGGCAACTGGGGAAAGACATCTGCTCAGCCCAGGCCTCTGCTGTCTGTGTGTATGATCACACCTTTCTAACGAGCATCTTAAAGCACTTCCTGAGCAGAACAAATTTAGCCTCGCGCTAGTCCCCTCTTACAGCTTTGGGTACCAAGAGGTTAAACAGCTSAGAGGAGCCACTGAGCTGGGTCCGGTCAGGCTGAGCCCCGGCGGGTCCGGTCCCCGTGGGGGTCTGGTGCTGCAGCAGAARGTAGGTCTGGCTCTATCGTCCCCACACCCCTGCGCTCCCCGAAGGAGGAAGGACAGGAATTTGCCTGTTATGTTTTTCCTCCTTTGCTGCAATTATGATTCCTTGCTTAAGTTTCCAATCTTTAATTGGGTTGGAAAATTACAGTCACGGCACGGGGTGGGGGGGGAATCCCAACTACTCTGCCTGACTCAAACGTCTGTTTTCATTTACTACACCATGCTCCTGAGATACTTTGAGAACCAGGCTAGAATAAGGATATCTTGAATTAAAAAGATGTCCTGCCCTTCCCGGCTGCTCTGCCATGTGCATAGTGAGGTGCCCAAGACTGCCTCTGCAGGGGAGTTTGGCCCGGGTAGCTTTATGTAGGAGGTGATATAAATAGATAAAAGCCTCACTCATGGAATATAAACTTATTTCTACATACACCTTCCTCACTGGCACACAATGTAATGCAATCTATGTGACTTTCTCTTGCCAGAGAGGCCCACTCACAAGTTTTCTGTTGAACACAGCTATTAATGTTGCACTTGTGTTCCCAGGAAAAAAGTGCCACTACAGAGAAGACTGCTTAAGTTTCTATTGCACAACACACAAATTCAAGCAAACACTATATTTTCTTAACCAAGGCCTCTAGTGAAATTAAGCAAACCGCGGAGGGTTAAAAGTGGGTTTTCTTGCACCTGCCTCCCCACTGGCAGGAGCCGGGTTAGAACATTTCTAATGATGGAGCTCACTCTTGCCTGGAATTCAAAGACCATTCACCTGGTAGTAATGAAGGAGGCCAATTTAGCTTAAATCCTCCACCTAAAGGGGGGGAAGGGGTCAGGAACCAACTCACACAGAGCAGTACAGAGCAAGCCAGTGCAGTTCTACTTCAAAGGTTTGAAGTGCATCACTGATGCAGAGCTGAATTCGGAAAAATGCAGCCTGAGACAGCTGTACTGCGTGCAGCTTTTTCCAAAAGCAGCTTTGACTTTCAATTCCAGTTCAGATATAGACAATTTAAGGTTAAAATTAATAATAATAGCAAGCTTCCGTTTTATCCTCAGAATCCTTTTCTTTTTATTTCTCAGTAAGTTCCGAGAATGTAACACCTTAGAGGGTAAATCCTGGGGTATGCTAAGTGCAAAGGTTTTGACTATTTACAAGCTAGCAAACATAACAGCCAGGTTTTAGCACCTAAGCTGGTGCTCGGTTCTTTGCAGAACAGTAACAGCACTCAAATGTATAGCTATTGTATGATCAAGCCTAAGTGACAGTGATCGCTGGTCATACTTAATGCCAAATCACTCTCTCGCTTCTGGCCGTGGACTCTTTTTGACTTCAGATGGCAGCATATGATCCGTAAATATTGATGGGTTTCTACAGTTAAGTTTAACCTATAGAAGTATAGATAGTTGTTAACATTAATGGGCTGTATTCTGCCAGCTGAAGCCAAAAGGCTTCCATGGTTATAACCTAAGTCTATAAATCCATTACTTTACATAAATATCCCATAGTACCGTTAAAATACACAGGCTACATATAAGCTGGTTTTCTATTTTAAAAGGCAGTCATTTACTGCCCCTTTTCTCATTTTAGAAAATCACTAGACACCCTTGATGACTGATAGTCTTGTCTCAACTACACACATCTCTTGTGGAACACCAAAGCTGAAGTACCACTTCTAATTCAGCAAAAAAATTAAGCCACACGCTTCAAGAAATTCAACTTATGCACTGTCTTAGGGTGAAGTCTACAGCAGCAGAGCTAGCGGGATACTACCTTTCATTCACAGCACTCCAGCACTACAATTGTAGCTCTACAAGACATCAGAGCTTTTTTGAACATCTTTCTAATGGTCAAATTGTGCCAAATCCAGAACTAGAATATCTCTTACCTTGGTCCCTTGGCAGACCAGTCAGCCCCAAGAGTAACTCCCCCATGCACAGCTTTCACCTCAAAAATCAAGCCAGTAGTAGTACTCTTCTTCCCTTTCATCATCATTAAATTCACAGGAGAAAATGCAGTTCAGTACTGTGACATCCCATGAAATTATGAAGCACTGCCTCTGAGCTGAAAAAACGGGGAGGCATTCATTTATTTTCAATCTGAGGCCATTGGTAATAACCTGTGTTTTAGTATTTGTATAGTGTACTGAAAACAGACAAAGTTCATCCTAAAGTGCCAGCACAGTCTTCCATTAATCTCCAGCTCAGTCCCTTAAAGGAGGAAGTAACAACTCTGTAATGATAAGGCTTGTGGCAGCAGCCAGAGCGCTTGAAGGTCTGTTCTTGTAAAGAAAATTTTTCAATTAGTTAAAGAAGCCAGGAGCATCAGCTTTCAAAAAAAGAGCTTCCTTATGAATCTTTGATCTCTCTCACTGTACCATGTTTCTCATGAAAGACTGTCGTAGCGGCACTGTTTAAATAACATCTACAAAACAGTTCAATTTGCAAATCAGTAGGATTACAGTTTCCTTTATAATCTTTCTTTAAATGAAGTAGCATGAATGAGCTGTTAAATTAAGGGCTTGTCTATGCGAGTTGTGTCCAACTAGAAGTGGCCAATACTTGAGAATAACAGGAAAAAAAAACATGATTCATGCAAACTAAAAGCAGAAAAAAGGCCAATTTAAAATGCCTGATCTCAGTTTTGGTCCTAGAGTCTCAAAACCAAAGAGACTTATTCAGGTAGGTTACCCACCCTCTTAACTACATCCGTGCTTTTATTTCAGGGCATTGCTGTTTATTAAACTTGAATAAAAATAAGCAAGTTCTGAGGATGCCAGAAGCTGGGCATGGCCAGTTGTCCCTGCTGTGCTGGAGAAGACCTGTGTGCTACCTGACAGCGCAGCTACAAAGCCAGCCTTTGTTGCCTGTACGTGGTGTTGCAGGTCTCCAACTTGGGCTGTCCGCCCCATGTTCCCCAACCCTTACTCCATCCAACTAGAGAGGCGGCAAAATCGGCCGGGAAGGTGTGTGTGCGAGATGTCCCTTTGAGAGGCCAGAGGCAAACATGGGGTACACCGAAGGGAGGTTGTGTTTTGAGTCCTGAGCTGAGGGCAGSAGGAGTGAGTCTCAGAAAGGCAGACCGGGGAAGATGGAAGGAATAGAAAGGAARACCCTTGTCTTGCCCTCGATCCCCGCCTTGGCTGGAAGACGTTTCCTATTGCCTCAAACCCCTTTACAAGACATGTCCCCAAAACCCTGCTGCTTCTTCACCAGGGCCCAAAGACTCATAAGGAGAAATGTTGGTGCTGTATTACAGTACATTCAGCCAAAACCTGTTCCCTGCCTGTAGCCTCCAGCTTTTAAAAACCCAGACAACCACGGATCCACCCTCTCCTTCAACTGCAGTGGGAGCATATTCATCTGATCACAGATTTAAGAGTTATTACTGCTACTGCAAAGTGTGATGGCAGAGGTTATGTTCCAAAAATGTAAATGTCACTGAATTACATAATCACCAGTTTAGCTTTATATATATATATATATATATGAGATTCAAATTCCTAACATGCTCCTTCGGATTATCAGTGTTTTCCAGTGCTCCTGTGGTTGGCAAGGTGAGCACAAAGAGGTCCTGAGCACCCCGTAAGCGACAGAAATGCCTGATGGTGATACCCGGCAGAGGCAGCACAAAGCACTCATTCAGCATCTAAGAGATCAGGGTTATTTTTTTTACAGCAAATGCCAACTGAGAGTAGAAGTAGGATATTTCAGTGTTTATGATAAAAATATACCAGAACATAACCGCATATTTCATAACAAAAAAATTGCATCTTGAAAGCATTTTTGACAGGGTTCCACTTCAGAATTTAATGGCAACATCAGAGGTACAGGAGTCCTAGAATAAATGGAAAATTGGCTCCAAATATTAAAGACAGAGAGCAAGAAACCAAGAAAAGCATAGTCATAGATGGATGATACTGCTTTGGCAGGAAAGGTAAACAGTGAGGAAACATACTGCCAGATGCAAAAAGGCTTAGATCATTAAAAGGGAAAGAGATGAAAAAACCATTCAACACAAATAAATTAGAACAGTATCACCAATATTGTCTGTCAGCATTTCTGCTATAAATCCTGGTTCACAGGAGTGTATTCCACATCTGAAAAAAATATCTCCCAAATGGAACTTGGCATGCCAGATTTCTGGCCTGTATTAGCATGTCTTTGGTCTTCACTAAGTTTTGCGAGACATAAATGGAAATTTAATTTGGATTCATGATGATTCAGCTCGTACACACAATACAGCCACACCAGTTTGTGTTACCTGAAGTTTGAAGAAGCCTTCAATAATTATTTGTTTCTCCTCTAGTAAAAGCAATAGACAAGCTATTAATGTTGGATACTTTGAATTTTGTAACAACATTTCTTTCAAAACTGTTCAACATATCTTCAATACAAAATGTTAAGGTGGGGCAGGAGAGAAGCGATGCTGCCTCTCATGCCAGTAATTCAACTTTGAAAGGGATGTCTGACCATACTTAAACTATCAACAATACATCATCCCCTTAATAGAACTTGACTAAATACAGACTGATCTAAAATCCAAGAACAATCTCCAAAAGACAAGACCAAGAAGTAATAATTTTCAATAAACCTGTATAGTGATTTGTAAAAAAACTAGCTCTTTTTTTTTTWAAAAAAAAAAGGTGATTTAATAATCCTCTAACTGCTGAAGGGATCCTGGCAAAAACACGGTCCGTATCTCACCCATTCCATGATTAATCCATACCATTTTGTTTTTTAATCTGATCATCGATAGAATACTATTTGAATTTTTTTTACAACAGTCTTCCAAATCACTGTAGGAATTCTGGAGGATTTAGCATTATCTCCTACTGGAAGCTATAACATTTTAGACTGATATTATAGATTTTCCTTTGGTAGACTGTTTTGATATATGGATACAAAGGATTTCAAGAGATTTGTCAGTGTAAAATTGAATTAAGTATAAATTGTTTAAATAATTGTATGTGTACAGTGAAGTGCCTTTGAAAAATAAGGCTATAGCTATGTATGCGCTGGTAAAAATGAGAAATTCAGAGCTAGGAATAGGTCATGCCCTATGATACATGGTGCGCATCGCTGCCGCCTTTGGAAATTCAGCTACTTCACCTGTCCCCCTGATGTGATGAAGACAGAGAGAGTAAGATAAATTGCTCTTCATAAAAGAGATTAGGCCAGAGCAGCAAAACTTTATTATAGCCAGCAGAAGGAAAAACAAAGAACAAACAAACTATCTAGAAAGTGAGAGGGTATATTTACTGCTGACCATTGCTACTTTACTGACTCTGCGAAGCGCTCTCAGCAGCCTGTCCTCTGTTTGTTTTGCCTTCTGGGTGACTTTGGTGTCTCTACTGTCACCTCTTGTATAAATAAGGTCTTATAGGAAAAGGGCTCTTGTGTTCCTGCGCCGGTGACTCAGCCAACGAGTGGTTTGGATTCGGGGTTTTCCTCATCCTGTCATCATAACCCACATTTCTTAGCGAGGCTTTGTCAGAGATCTTGACTCACGGGCTAAACCTAGACACGTCTGCCGACACGGCTGTAAATGGTTTCAGCTCATTACTTATTGATTTATTTATTTACCTGCAAGAAAATACCCATCAGGCTTTTACACACTGAAAGGAAAAGAAAAAAAAACATCAAACCCCACACCCTGGATCTTACAAGTGAACTGTGAGTGASAGGAAACATGAGGAACCCCTAATGGCATTAGGCACCAGGCAGAGAGTCCTTAGTCCTGGCATATGGATGGTAGCAGCAGGTCCCAGTGGTATCCACAGCAAACACATGAAGAAGTGGAAGTACTGAATGCATTATGCATTCTTCCAAAGAATATAGCCCATAGCGTGTGTCCTGAAGGATGAGTTATGCAGTGCTGCAGCTCCCAAGGAGGTTTCATACCCACCCAGTGTGCGTGTAACACGCCTCGGAAAAATATCAGCACACACTTAACAACGTAGGCACTCGGAGATCCCACAGGTATGTAGAAAGCTTTTGSAAAAATAAGCACATTAGCATAGCTGAACGCAATAAAGTACTAGGGAGGTAAAACATTGTTTTGAAAATGGAGACTGGATGCATCRGAGGAAAGAGGAAAGGCAAAAGCAGCAGCTCACGCCTCTGCAAACAGGCAAACAAACACTAATGGTTTCTTTTCTTGCCTTCCAGCTTTTCATTTCCACATAACCCTTGTTTTCCAACTTCCATTGTGTCTGGTTTAAATGTTTTAGCTCTCCGGATCTTTTAATAAACTCCACACACATCCATGCAGCTATATATAAATAGGAAAAGCCTGCTGCACATTCAGATCCTTGCTTTATGCTGGGAAACATGACATCCAAGAGGGAGCAAACCTGACGGTGAAACATTGCACTCCAAGGTAAGTAAAACCCCAGCTGACTTCATCAGACCAGAATTTCCCAATGGGGCCCCGTTGCTCAGGGAAATTACCTCTTACCATTGGGAAATTACCTCTTCTGTCGTAGCCCTGTGGGTCTGGAGAACGGGTGGTCAAGCTACGTGCTATGGCCTGAAGAGCACAAAATACAGTTTCCTAATGCATCCGTGCCTTAGCACCTGCTTTCCCTCGGTGCTTTCTACTTTCAGTATTTTGCTTTCTGAATTTTTAAGGCATAGGCCATCTCTCTGCGATATCTTCTGACATCTTCTTAATCCAGCTTAGATGGACACAGAAAGGGAATTCAACAGATTCATGCCTTGGAAGAATTATTGAGAAAATTCATACATTATGAAGGTACTGAGAGCAATACCTTAAAGTTACACTGTAATTTGTGCTGAACTGGCATGGTAGTGCTCCAGTTTCTGCTCACTGCTGGAYGCAGATTTTTCTGTGCTTACTACTCATACAACTCAGAGCCTAAGTAAGTTTTCTGTGTAGTTTTTGTTCTTTATTGGTAGACATCTATCCTTGGGGAAATGTTTTTTCCCCCTCCTAAAATCTCTCATCCACAAATTGTTTTCTGTTGCTGTTACATTACTTCATGTCCCTGTAATATAAATTAAAATTWAAAAAAAAATCCCTCTCTGAATTTATCTTTAACTCATATTTGCTATATCTCCAAAATGAGTAAAAAGTTTTTAAAAAATAAATATTTTCCTTTAATCTATGATAACTGAACAGACGTTTGCTAAATGAAGCCAACAGACATGAGAGGATTTGTTAAGTATTTGAGTTTTCTGACACTGCAGATTGGAAGGGAGCAGATAGGGGCTTTGCCAAAGACAGGACTTTGAATTTTTTTTTTTCCCCTCATACCAGCAATCTACGGAATTGAGGAGTTATAGCAACTGTACATGCAATGCTGCACTATTGCAGTATTAAAGAAACTGTGCCCTTTCCCACCATAGACAGCACYCTCCAAAGTAGAAAATATAGGTTATAGCTTAAAAATGCTAGCAACATCTTTAAATATTAAAAATGATACACAACAATAATATTGAATTGATAACATTTCTTTCGACAATTTCCRAACAATAACAACTGGAAAACGATGGCACAGATTCATTTCAGCTTCTTAAAACCTTAAGCTTCTGAAATCAGAGTCTTCATATTAGCATTGAATACAGCAACATTCTGATTTAAATTATTGACAGCCTGAACTAAATTAGTTAGCGTCTCATCTAGTTTCAACAGTCTGCTATTCATTGAGTCGTTCAGATGTTGGATGGATTCCATCAACATCTCCTGAACACACTTTTTTTTTTAAGCCAATCTGCTGCTCTCTGGTTCCTTTCTGACACTTCCATCCCTTTCTAATATAATGTTCCCTGAGCTATCACCCCTCATTTCCACACACTTGTTCTCTGTCATCTTCACTTTCTACYCTTACTTTGCATTTTCCTCCTACCTCCTTATCTTATATTGTGTTCCTTATCAACTCCTGTGACATGTAACTCAATGAAAYACTGATGATTCTTATGCTTTTACAGTTCTTAATTGTTTCTTATGGATGTCTGTTGGAAAGAATGCACTATCATTGTCCCAAAATTGAGTTTCAGTATGCCAGTGGCTTTGCACTGAATACATGAAAGTATCTCAGAAGGAAAAAAAGGCAACAACCTTAGGTAAAACCTTAAAGCCACATTGCTTTTCACGTAGGTACGGGAATTTCCCCTCACTCTAAAGACCATACAAAAACTGAGTACTTCCTTCATGGTTACTCTTCTTCTCCCTGTACTTTGATGTCTCCTGATGCATCCTCACAGTCTTACCCACGTGCCGTGGTTCCCCACAATTTCACTGCTCTACTGGCAGGATGTCACAGCGTGGAAAGAGTGGTTGAGTGGGGATGAGAGGCAACGTGGAAGCTGGGAGAGTGGGAAACACAGAAGAAACACAGCTTTGTGAAGGAYGTATTGAGAAATGTGGAAGACTTCTAAGGACCAGGAAAGAAAATCGCCTTCTGGGAAAAGCCTTTCTGACAAGTATAAAGATGTGTTTGTGTTTAGGTTGATGTGCAAGAATAGCAGAATGCCATTTTTTTCACATCYCAAACTCATTTTCATCTTTGAGAATCAGTGTTAAAAATTGTAACTCCTTTCCTGCTCTTATTTCAAAATTACTGGTCTCCAGTTCCCCATGTATCCTCCTAAGTGACATAATTTCAGTTCCCACTTACACCATAACAGCTTTTTCCTTTGCATAAACTCGCAGTTGCAGACCTCAGTGTAGGTGTAGTGGCTCAGATAACAAACTCAAGCCCAAGGTAGCCTCAAGTGCCAGCCTATCAATGAGGGCCCTGGATATGTTTGTCATTCCCAATCTTCTACTCTTTATTCTAACTGCACGTATAAATCAACTACCAGTTTTAGGCTAGCAGAGAAGATAGGAAAGTCAGTCTGCAAACCAGACTGCACGTAAGGAGGAAAGAGGAGGCACCAGTAAGATTGGTAGATTAATCCTTATACTCCATTTAACACAGAAGGGAAAAAAAGAATTCTAATCTTAAGGACGTCATATCTGGCCAAAAAAACACCATTATACTGCAGAACATGTCAGATTTTACTGARTTGCTCTTGTATCCCAATCCTGTCCTCTCATAACCACCTGGGAGCAGGGACGGTAAGACCCRCAAAGGGAGCAGCTACTTCTAGGATTTCCCATCTGACATGTTTRCGATTTTGGGGAAGGGGCTAACAGCTTGGGTCATTTCTTCTGACTTAAAAAGGCACACAGTTGGCTGGGGAGGGACTGAGAATTTGGGCTGTGGACTCTGCACTACATTGTGCCTTCCTTGGCTCTAGCCTAGGACTTCTTCTTGACTCTGTGTACCTGGACCCTTCAGAGCCCGAAAGCAAATCTTGCTCCAAAGCTGCCTGATTGACATTATGCATATGGTTCAGAGCTGGACAGATACCAAGAATCACCAAAATAGACACATACATATTTTTAGTGCATTTCTGGATAACTGCATGATGGTGTTAATCCCCTACRTACAGCCATTAGCAAAGAATCCATTATTGTGCCCGGTGAGTTATCCCTCTATTAAATGTTAGGAAGAATTAGCCTAATATTTACAGTCAGCTATTTGTTATGTTAAAGAGGTATTTGCCAAATCTTCAGCACCTCCACCACATGCACAAAATCATACTTTAAATGAAGTAATTCTGAATTAAACAAGTGTACTAGTACTACTAGTGGGATTTATAGTAACCAATAACGGTCTAAGAATGTATTTCACAGATTGCTTCTTTATATTGCAAAATGAATAGAGTTTTATATCTGAAGAAACAAATCTGCACATTAAAAATCAATGTTTCTCATGATACACACTTGGTATTATTTCTGGGAATGCTACAGCTGGCATGCACAGCCTAGTTAAAATATTATAATTTACTTGACTGCATGCATAGTCGATTTGCAGTCAAAACTGCCACTTACTACATGGGAGGAAAAACAATGACTTCCATGCTACTGGAAACATCAAAGGTACTTTTTGCACTATTCCCCCTCAAAGCCTCCTGGGAAAAGCCCTGACTCATAAGCTTTCCACTGGTTACTASAGTGCTTCTTAGGTTTGGGGGGGRAAAAAAAAAWAATCATATTTTGCTACAGTACCTCCACTGAAAAATCCTCAACAAGCAGAATGGATTGAAAAATTCAAGCATGACTAAAAAGTACATTCCCCACTAGTCAGTGAATTTTGCTCCCTATTTGTCACTGCCACCTTGGAGAGCGGTGAGCATTAATAATGCATGGGTGCTAGGAATGTATTAGCAACTAACCTTGCGAAGAAAATCAACTGGGGACCCAGAAGAGCTGTTAAAAAAAAAAAAAAAAGGGGGGGGGGACGGAGGAAAACCAACAAAGTCAGAGCTTTCTGGTATCCTCTTATTTATTGAAGAGATTTTGGGAGAAGTGTCAGGGATGGCGGCAACTATGTATCACTGTAAACTAAGGCTGAAAGTCTCTGGAATGGGGTCGTAATTGAGTTCATTGATCACATTCAGGAGGAGACCACCCCCACCCACGAAGCTCCCCGGCACCGGCCACTCTCCAGCAGAAGAAATACTCCAAAGGATAAAGGATATTTATGCAAATTGGTGGTTGGAGCAGAAATGTCTTTAATAAACATGTGTTTTTAAGGAAAAGCTTCATTCTGCTGTTATTCGTGGTTGCAGCTATTTTGCGTATGCTGATCGTGATCAAGTCCTTTTGGAAATGGGTCAGCATGCCACGTTTGCTGACCAATTTTTTGCTAGGCTAGGGCCAGTGCTGTGGGTGGAAAAAACCTTCACCTTCACCTACTTCTACAACTGAACCATAATGATAACRGGTTTATTACTACAGCTATTCAAACATGGTTATTTACATCTTTTATTTTATAGTGACATGATAACATATGGATTTTATTCTCGTTTTGAAACTCTTCAGTCCTTTCAAATCCAAGTACCCAAAGATATCCAGTACCCAATGAAAATATTCTGCTTCCTAAAATAAAACAGGCTTACCATTACGCTTCTATAGTTTGAAACAATTTGTACACTAAGCTGCTATATCCCGCTGTTAGACTTGGCAGTAATGGTTTCAGTTATATATTTATGTCCTGCCATCTCCTTTTAATATATATTGTTTATATTCCAAGGCCTGTTTTCTGGTATAACAATCATTACAAGATTTACATGGAATATAGTTGCTTTTTGTGTTATTAGCCAAAACAAATATTGTGTTTAAATCCACCTTATTGATTCACTTTCTCAATGAATGTACCCAACTTGTCAACGTAATGGGGAGATAGAGAGGAATATTCATAAGGTCTGCAGAAAAAGGAAAATAACACTTTTTTCTTTTTTCATTCTGCTGGATATATGGACAAAAAAATTGTCGTCTCTTTGCCTCATCAAGGAAAAATGCCTCAGAATTATCTGTGCAGAGCCATACTCCTCCTGAAATAATCAGAATGACCCGATGCTCCTAGCAAAACTATTTGCTTTGTAACTCATCAGTTATATTTTTAGTTACCCATTGCAGACCTTCATGCAATTAATTCATTAAGCTCATTATGACTTAATGTTGCATCCCAAATTCAAAGTTCTATATATACAATTTAATCTCTGGTCATTTTTTATTAAGATGAGCTTTGAATGAGCTATGTTCCCCAACAGAAGGATTGGGCCAACTCCCTAATTAAATGCTGCGGCCTGTGGATAAGCCAGAAACCTTACTGTGACACAATCCTCCTGCTTTTCACCTGCTTTCCTAATACTTATCAACTAATTCATGCCATTCTTCTAACCTTTATTTGATGTTGAAGACAAAATAAAGTTAAAAGACACCTGCTGGTAGATAGATTTTCCACTGAACATGCTTATACAGGCCTTTAGGAAAACTAGATTCTGGCATCCTAAGAGGATCACGTGATTAAGATCTGAAGATTGAGAAGAGAATTGGTTCAGTACCAGTTTCCCATTCTCATTACAATTGTTCTCCTGAGAGATGAGTAATTTTTCACCATTGTTTTCTTGACACGACAGTCTTTGTTGAATTTTAGTGGGTTTTGTTTGGGKTTTTTTTGCCATGTTTCTTTCTTTATCCCTTCTCCTTTTCTTCTTCCTTCTAAGCCTCCCTATGTATGCCACAGTTGTTTAATTTTTGTTATGGAAATGATTAAAGTTTTATTTTGTTTTGTTTTGTTTCATTTATCTCCCAAGAGTTTTTTAGGGTGATAGTCACTCTGTAAATGAATGTAAAAATGCTTTTGTCACATTAGCTTGCATGTTGACTGGTAAAATGCTTGTTATTTTACTCTGATGTTACATTCACAACAGGATAACAGTTTTGATCCTGTTATGCAAAAATCTGCATTATAAACTAGAAGGCATATTTCACACTTTTTTATCTTGGGCAGATTCCTAATGTAGTCATTAGGTGTTAGGATGAAAAAATTGAGATAAGTCAACTTCCATTAGCTCAGCTCACATAAGCTTCAATAGGCGCTAGCTAAGGCCACACATGCTGGTACCTTGCTTATAAGATCTGAATCTTGGTAATGTCTAACCAATCTCAAGAAATTTTCAGCCTGACAAACCCCATGCATAAAACTTGTTAGTCGAATACAAAATATCTTGGGCTGAAGGCATTTTTTAAATTCTTTTTTTTTTTTTTTAAGAAAAAAAAGGTATTTTGCTAAACAGAGCTATAATTACTAGTTACAGTAGGATACTAGTATTTAGGTCCTGGAAATTTAAAAAATATCTTTCAACTGCATCCTAATGTTTCTCAGTTCAAAGGCAGTTTGTCAAGAGGTTAACATCTTTTTCTTCTTTCATCTACTTGTACAGTTTCTAAGCAAGCCTGAAATTAGTCAGATAAACTTTTTATGGAATTCCATTTGTATTATTTCTAACAATGTCAGCACTGTGAGGCTTCTTTCATTTTGCAGGTTTGTAGACCATCATTATAAACCGTGCCATGCAGTGGTGCTAAGTTCATAAAGCAGTGCCTGCTAAATATGTTTAAGATCACTGTGTATTGCAGATGACTTAATTGTGCAACTTTTAAAACATCTCTGAATGAGTACCACCTTAAGAAGATATCTAATTTTCTTTCAGAAGAATATTTTATATCAACGTACCCAGTACAATCTGATAGGTTACAACGGCAATCATCAATCAACATGACAAGCTCAAAGGGATGCTCCTATAAGCTAGACACACAGAGGAATAGAGGTGCCTCAAGTGAGACAAGAGCAAGTTTGGGGAGGTTATGTTCAAAATGCTGATCCTCCATGCTCCTTCCCCGTTAAACCAGCACCTAACATCCAGGCACTCGCAATCTGTACACATCAATGTTTTTGACCAGGAAAAATACAGGTCTTCCTTTAGAAACCTGTATTTTGGCCTGTGTGCTTGTGGGATCAGACCTCTCTCTGGCCAGCGCTTCAGTGTTCTCAGGGGTGAGCTGCTCTCCCAGCACTTACCCGGCATTTGTGGAGCAGAGCTGCAGAGTTCTGCTCGCTCTGCCCCCCGAATGGCACAATTCAAGTCCCTTGGGCAGGAAGGGGGGGATCATTAATGTGGTGTTTAGGTATGGGAGCGGGCATCTCATTTCCAGCCCTTGGCGATGCATCTTGACTCTAACCCCTACATTACTGCAAAAAGATAGGACTTCTCCCCCAAGCATGCTTAATTAAAAAAACCAACCAAACGAACAAACAAATAAAAAACAAAAACAAAGAAATAAACAAACAGAACAAGAATTGCATCTCTTGAGCTTCTTTTTATCATAACGGGCAGTAGACTCCAATGTTTGATTTCCAGCTCTTTACCTCTCTGTTTCTGCCCAGCTTCAATCCCTTGTCCTATACACAATATCTTCGGCTCTATATTTGCCTGAAAGAGTCAGGTCCTGCTGTGGGAMTCAGGCTTTTAGGCTCTGTGTTGATACACATACATATTAGAAATCGTATTTTGAATCCTTGTGGTCTAAAGCAGTGCAAAGAGAACTCTCCTCCACGTTTGTGAGGATGGCTGTAAGAGTCAGTCAGGCCTCAGAAAAGATTTTGTTCAGCAGGGAACTTTCTTCTGGGTTGTAAGGAATGTCTTTGAGAAGACCCTCTGAGAGAAGTCTTCTCTCTACAGCGCCCTGATTTTGTCTTTTCAGGATAAAGTGAAGGGTGCTTTCACTTCACGGCTTTCTGAGGTACCGGCATCTGAAAGACTCACCATTCCAAGTCTGAGACAAGTCTCAGAAGAAGAAAGAACAACTTATAGCTTTGCTTACATAAGTAGGAATGAGGCCATTTTTGCTTTTCTACTATAGGAAAAAAATGTGTGTATATGTGGGCATGGGTTGGGAGGGAACAACCTGGAGAAGGAAAGAGACCATCTGTAAGACAGGTGGGATAAGTTTGTGAATAAAGGGTTGGTAGCCTTAAAAGCAGCTGTAAATGGCCCCGTCGTCCTGGTCCCTCGTGTTGGAGTGGGCCAGTGGTGAGTTGCCCAGGCCCAATTCCTGAAGGTGTGTATGTTCACATAACAACCAAACCATAAAAAGCCTCCATACAGCTCTTTCCCCTCTCTGCATATGAGCCTCCCTACACGAGTCCAGCAAAAAGACCCCAGATTGCTCCGTTGGGATTGAGATCAGGGCTTTTATACCCTTACTGCAGTGGCACAACTACATGTGCACGCACATATTTACACGTGAAGCAATAAGAAGRGGAAAAAAAACCCAAAACTTGAAACTTTTGAAATAGTGTAACATGAACCCATTTACAAATATGCACTGTCTGTCCTGAGACAGAGTCAAAACACATAACGCTGTCTTTTCTCTTGACCTTGCAAAATCTTGCCATACCCATTACAAACTCTAGCCAATTTATTTTTGTAGAAATGGAATTTACAGATTACAAAAATGGTTTGCTCGAGTCATCACCATTCCTTTGAACTCTGAGGCCATTTGAATTTGATCCTGACCAGGCTGACCATAAACCATTCTGTTTGGATAATAGAGGAAATGGAACAGTTTGTCTTGAGTAACCTTATAATAAACTGTAGCTCAGTAGTTATGAATTACAACTAAAATAGCAAAAAAAAAAAGTGTATATATCTATGTGTGTGTATACTTTATGTATATATGTGCATACACTCACATAAATACACATACAACTACCAGGCCAGTAGAAGTAAATGAGTGAAAAACATTTGTAATGCTAAAATTCATTTTATTTTCAGTTAAAAGTAACAAACTTCATCTACTTGTTCATTATATTTTTATTGTATTAATAAAATATTGCTCATTTAGATGAGCATGATAAATAAACAAACTATAAATTGTCTATTCATAGTCACTATAATCTATGTTCAAAACTATGTGGATTAGTCACAAATAATAAAGTTCCAAAATACATTTTATTTGGATTTTAATGTTTTGCAATGTATTTTTCACAAAATCATTGAAGAGTGGAGTGCTATATACAACTTTACTTCAAAGTCTTAGAACTCATCTGAGCAAAATGAAAAAGCTTATTTTTTATACCATATTCGGCAAAAATAGCAAAAACATGGGATTCTCAAAGAAGCAGGGAAGAAAAGGTATAGCTGTGGCTGTTACACGGACTTCCGCACTTGTTTGAGGTCTGGAGGGTTTCCTAGGCTATGAGAAGAAAGAAGATCCGTGCAASAGCTTCCCTTTGGAAACCAGCACAGCATAACATAAAAACATCACAACAGCTAAATCCAGGAAGAACGGATTTAATTTATACCTTAATCGCATCTTTCATCCCAAACAAGATGTGCAGTGTCAGGTCTATCAAAGAACCCAAAAGYCTGAGTTTGCCAACATAGACTTAGATTCCTAAGCCTAAACTTTGGTCCTCAAATGCTCAGCTGACTTCTCAGCCTGGAGCAGCTCTGGGATTGACCTCAGGCAGGGTTTGCCCCCTGGTCCTGGTGCAGACTGGATGCTGCGCTGCATAGCCCAGAGCTGGCCCGGGTTTGCCGGATCCGAGTATCTCCAGCCTGGCTCAAGAGCTGGGAAGTGTCCCTTCTCCACCCTAGTTTCACCCCCCTTCACCTGGAAGTGAACGTCCCAAATAATAATGCTTCAAATCCTGCAARACAAATACAGAGGCTTCTGCCCAGCAGCAGGAACCAGAACCCARTGCTGCTTTTTCCCAGCAGCTGAAATCGGCAATGGGTCCTGACCGCTTGCTGGGTAGAGGTGCCTGGATTTCCACAGGAGAGGAGGGAATTGAAGCTGTTTACTGCATAAAAGGCTTTAGGCCACATTAAGTTGTGAACTGCTACTCGAAAAGGCAGAGAGTAGTAGAGGCATGTGTCCAACCTTTGAAAAATTGTGTGTTCTCTGGTTTACGGGTTCAGGGCTGTGTACGCTGAGTGGCTGAAGGATGAGTCGAAGTGAGATAGGACTTCCCCACTCAGTATTTCCCATAAATTATCYGGAGACAGATCCCTTTTCAGCAGACTGATGATTTTAGCCTTCTGGAGACTGYGACATTTTCTGTGCACTTACTGTACCAGGAGCTCAAATGCAGGGCAGAGATCGTGGTGGCCACGTCCCTAAATTCAGCAGTGTTTCTGCCAACCGTGGAGGAGAGGACACATTTCAACCTGGCTACAGAGCCGCCCCRTGCTGTTTAAGAGGACCTCCTGGGAGAGGAGCTAGGAGAGACCTGGTGGAGCCAAGCCAGCAAAGTTAAACCCTTCCGATCCTGCAAAACTAACTACGAAAAATTTTGCACGGCATCATTTTCCAAATATAGATTTTTAAGCCTTTCCAGTTCTCCAGTTGCYGCACATCAGAGGAAATTAAAAACAAAGAAAAAACAACCACCTAAACTGCAAAGCTTCCATATGTCACAAAGCAGAGACCCACGGTCCATCAAAAACAGTCATCTATTAAAGGAGACGACTGTTAACTAAAGGCAAGGTCAGAGGCTCCCAGGCTGCTCCCRTCCCAGCACTGTTTCCCAGGTTTACCAGTAACCACAAAGTTCCTGGAACTYGGGTACAGCACACGGAGATATCCAGTGGCTGCATAACACGTTGTAAAACATATTACTTTAGTCTGTGCTTTTAGGTGATGGTGAGAATAGAAAAACTGAGTCACCAAAGCCTAGTGAGAAGAGCTGGAACAACGAAAGAGCTAAGCTGKTTTTTTTTTAATGAAGAAATATGCTGATTTTTCTTTTCTGTCATTCATTGGCCAGCAGCATTCAAATCCCGCATACACATGTGACCACGAGTTTATGAATGAAAATATATGTGAATTCAAAAGATTGCACAAAATTAACAGATGATCGATGTCTGAAAATTTGTGCAGGGTGCGCATTATTCATTAATTGCCTTTTCATTTGATTATTCACTAAGCACTATTAATTATTCCCTTCTTTAAAAAAGCTTCAATGATCTAATTAAGAAGAGAGGGGGAAATATCATACGTCTTAGGAGACCAAGAGCATACATCAAGAATCAAGGATGAATAAGAAATAGTCAAAATGAAAAATATGTRAACACCTACAGCTAATGTTTGCAAAGTATCTAAAAATAACTARGACATTCACAGAAATCAGGACTGGTTCCCAAATACAGAAAACTTTTACCAGAAAATTGTTCCTAATGAACAAGTTAACTAGCTATTCAACAGTGATCCAAGCAATTCTCTGATTCAGAAAATGGAAATTTAAGCAGAGAGATATTCAAAGACTGACGAAGAATATTTTGACAAGGAATATCTGGAAAGAAGCAGAATTTAGCATAAACTTATCTAATTCTAAGAATATTAGAAAGCTCAGCTATCCTGAATCCTAGGTGTCTGAGAATATGATGGGGGGGAGAGATCCATTTCTGATAGAGAGAAAAGGTGGTTTCTGAAGCATCCAGAAGCTGACTCTAATCCCCACTTTAATTAAAGAGGAGCAAGTTCTTCACACTGCATCTGCTAGACTTCCCTGGCACGACCAACTGCTCATCGTTCTGACTTCCATCATCGTAAGGATTTTCCCAGTGCCAAGAGGAGACCAAGGGGGAGGGCRGGAGGCAAGGAAAGGATTGTTTTAATTCCAAACTGGAGCTTTTTATAAACTTCAAATATTGTAACTTTTTCTTTAGTTCCTCCGAAAAAGTTTTATTCCAAGTGTCTGCACATAACCATAATTCATATCATTCCATAAAACCTCATTTCCAGAACTATAAACAGGGTTGGCTTTTTGTTTTTTGGGGGTTTTTTTTTTTTTAGGTTAACACAAATAAGCCTAACGTCTAATGATACGTGATCTAATGAAAAACAATATTGTTGCAGTACAGCATTTGCATTTTCACGCAGGCAATACTTATCAGGTAGATAATAACATTTTATGTTGGGAAATAACAAAAAGACTTTCCTGAAGTAAAAAAGCCTATAATCTTCTATAATTCGGTACAGAAGAAAAGACATTATACCAAGGAAATTCTTCTTGGCAAACTAGGCTATGATTAAAGGTAGTCACTGGTACTTGTGATCATTTCCTAACCTTAAGCTTTAACTCTCCTCCAAGTTTAGTTTTCTGGTAACCTAGTAGTTTATGGTTAGAACATATCTTGATAGCAATCCAAAGTCTTCCTGAAACACAAAAGTGGCTTGCATTCTCTAGCAGATAATTGAATTCAGATACTAGCTTTTCTGTCAAWTCTCTACAAAAATAAAACACATCATGAAAATCCAGAGACAGGACTAAGATGACCATCATGCATACACAAAAATAATAGCACAGAGGTTGCACCATATAAAATCGTATCTCCCCAAATAGTAGTCTATTTAATAATAAAATATTGGCAAAGGACTCATAATATTCTATACACTTTGCTAGCATTTATAATTTCTTCTTAATTGGCCAGAAATGCATTTCCTTTCATTGACACACACTGTAACTCTTCCCTGCAAAATTATCATGACAATGTACCAGCACAGGCACAGAAATCCTTCCTGTTCATAACCACAATGATAATGTTTCACGAAAGAATGAAACTATTTTACTTGCCTGTCCTTCCCCCTGCACAAAAAAACCCAAACCAGCCTTGCTCACAGAAGCTAGATCAAKAGGATTTTGTACCGCTGATAAAATCATCTTTCTACAGGATGTCGCTGATATTAAGACATTAGAGTTCCCCGACAGATTTCACATTGGATTCTGATACCTCCTTAGTTAACAAACAGCTATTGCATATGTTCAGTGTGTCTCCTCGTGCCAGGGAGATCGTGTGTTATAGAAGCCGTATTTCTGTTCAATTTTGCTGTCAGATGGATTGCTACAGGACAAATGACTGTAACTGAGAAAAACCTCCTGTCCGAAGCACTGAGAAGTTTGTGGAAGACCTAGAGCAGCTAAGCTATCCTGAGCTGTTCAAAGACAAGGTAAAAAACCCTTCACAATACTTGCAGTAGAAAAAAATAAATGCRCCTATTTAGGATTSTTTTACATCCAATTAATCTAATAMAGATTTTGTCATTATTTTYTWWTT
>JASVER010000037.1:1659748-1766150 GCA_030449065.1 Oceanodroma leucorhoa | reverse complement strand
ARWTYYWTTTTTTTTTACTTTTTTTCTTTTTGTCAGTCATGTCTCCCAGCAAGGGGTAATGGCGTGGCATTGAGCTGCAAAAGTCAGGCCAGGTGAAATGGAGAGCCAGACTGTGCGTTGCATCCAGCTAATTCATATTCAATTTCCCAGAGCACATTAAAGAAGAGCAGACTCAGAACCTTGGTACCCYTGGTACCTCTCAGCAGAGGTTCTTCCCCGCAGAGGGGTAATTGCCATCATTCTCTCTCTGGTTACTCTCATATTAAAAGAACTAGTCGTGTCAGAGCTACTTCACTCACTGTGCCAAGGACAACAGGAAAATCTAAGAAGATATAAAGGTCTTATTTAATATCATGGTCATCTTTGTGTTTTCCTGGCCAGATGGCAGAGGGAAACACCTTTTTTCTGGAGGGTAGGACGTGTGATTTTTTTGTGGGAGTGAATTGAGCTTGAGTTCACAGAAGTAGCCTATAAGCTAAAAAGGAGCATCATCGTGTTCAACAGGAAAACAGAACAAACCAAACACCCACCCCCCCCAACAAAAAAACAGAAAAAAAAAAAAAATCACACAGAAAGAAACATTTTCTTTAAAAGAAGCTTTGCTCAGGAAAGATRACCACCTTCAGTGGAAGGAGTTGCCTTTGGAAAGTGTCTGGGACAGCGGGAAGCAGATGCTTCCCCCCAGCTGATTTTCTCCACTTGCCCAGCCTGTACCCTGTGGCTCGGGGAGGTGAGGCTGGCGACTAAATCTTTGTGTGGTTCAAGATCTAAGACAGGGGCACCAGAAGAGACGTTGATCTCGCACCTCACTTGAAGGTCCACATACTCTACCAGTATGGACTGTCCCTGTGACGGTAGGCGTGAATGTTGTCATTGCCAAAGTAACGGGCTCCCAAAAGACCCTTCTCCTCCGTGGTCTCCAGAGGAAGCTATAACGGACTGCTTAAACATYATACAGCAACAAAAATAATTGCACTCATACCATTGCATGTTATATGCTGATACCACCAGGTAACTGGCTTACAGCTAGTTTAACTGTAGCGGGGAATAAGGCATATTCCATCCCCGCACCAGATCTCCATCCCTCTGCAAAGGCTGACTGGATGGGACACTGAAATGTTCTTCCTTTTCCGTTTGCAAAACAGCTAGCATAGTACAGATGTGAGTGGAAATAAACACATACAGGAAGGCACACTTTCAGTACACTTCATCTGCTGTTAGAAAATACCACTCTAACGCAGCTGAGTAACTTGTGTTTCACTTGCTTGATGATCTGTACAAGAGAGTACAACATGCTTTGTGTGAGTGAAGGAATACAAGATGCAAATGTATGTTTGAGAACGACTTGCTTGACCATCGCTTGGTGCACTGCCTTTTCATTCCAGCCTCACAGGAGCTGGTCTCCTAAAAATAAGTTACATTTTGGTTTTAGCTGTAAAATCCATATGCAGCTACAGCAGTGGCGTATGCCAAAAACGAAGGGCAACGTAAGTAAGCACGACAGGGCAAGCCAAAAGCAGCTGATGGGTTTGAGGTACTACCTAAGGTCGCAGGATGGGACGTGCTGGCGGCAGGGTGCCCGTGCTGGCAGCCAGGCTGCAGTTAAATCTCCCAGTTTTGTTTTGCTTTGTCTGAATCCTGACCTCTGGGGTACTGCAATTTTGCCTTTGCCAGTTGAGGACCACATCAGCCTTCGACGCATCATGGCTTTTGGCTCATCCCAAGCTGGTGGCTGCTGTAGTTATTCAACACACTAGGACTGGCAAAGGTAAACCGTTTTGCATCCACTCTGCTTCCACTGCATTGAATTAAATGCAATTTCTGTTCCCTAAGGAASCAATAACTACCATCTAAACAGCGTCTGCATCTGAACACTTTGTTATGAATCAAGACATTTCCAGCACCGGGTAACAAAAAACCCCTCACTTCTCTTGGAGCACTTTTAGACCAGACATAAGGTATCGATATAAAGCATCAATACAAAATATCTCTACAATAAAAGAATCTTCCCACGCGGCAYCCCTTTTTAGGGACAAAAGTTCCCATTGACTTCCTTGCCCTAGAGAGGACTGTATTGTAGGCACCAGCCCCTAATTTCTCACCGCATGTAATTGCTTCTCAGATGTCCACATCAAACCTCTCCAGAACACAGCCTTTGTCACTGTATGGCTCTCTATCTAATGCATCTCCAACTCTTTCATTTCTGTAGAATAATGAACCTACAGTAGATGCCGAATTTTCCCTTTAGTTTAAAACCCTACCCCTGCCTGTTGCTGCCGCGCTGTAAGAGATAATATGCTCCATGCCTGCAGTATGGTACTGTTAGCCGTATAAATAATAATAATTTACACACAACTCACACACTTTTTCGGTATTTCTGCAAGCAATCCAGAGGCGACAGGAACAAATTGATGGAGACAGAAATGGGAGAATCCCACCCTGTCAGAAGATGAATGAGCTGAGCTTGCATGATGTGAACCATGGCTGACAGAAGCGAGGGGGAATCAAAGAGTGAGCAACTTTTGACAACACACGCTTCACAGCTCTGACCACTGAGGATCTACATGATTATCTCCAGACAAAATAACTGTGAGTAAAAGGCTTACATACACTTAAATTAAACACAGCAGGGTTTTAGTAATCTCTGTTTGCATTTTACTTTCTGTTAAGAAGGAAATTGCTTGGACTTGGAACATTTCATTTAATGGCATTTTTAGTTACCTTTTGTACTTCTAATGCCATAGTCTAAATTCACCCCAAATTACCCAGGAAGGCAAAAGAAACTTTTGTCCTTTATTTTTAATTGCTGTAGCTTCCTTACCAATTTTACTAAATTAAATGTGTTTTTAAACATCACCGTATTTGAAACCTAATTATCCCAATCTCTGGATGAAGAATAGCTAACAATACAAACCCCATTTATGTAATTTATTTTGCAAAGGAAAATAAATGGAATGCAGTTGCAGTAATGATATATATGTTTGCAATTCCACCCTGTTTTTTCTCTTCCCCACAACAACTTAAGGAAGCTGCATCTTTTTCGAACAAATGCTCTAAAAGCATCTCTGCTGTGGCATTTGTTATATCTCTGTACTGTGCTTAGAATGAGGGAAACTCTGCATAATGTCATGTTCTCTCTAAGTAGCATGAAGGGCTTTTGTTTTGTGCGGTGGGTGGGGTTTTTGGTGGGATTTTTTTTTTTTTTTTTTTGTTATAGCTGGTCATGAATGAGGATTATGGCCTGTCGCCCACAATAAGTCATGAATGAAGATCATGGCTGGTAATTGTAATGTGTGAAATAAAAAGAATGGGAGATGCAGGGCAGAGATGCACTGGTTGTCGAATCATTATTCAGCATGCCCCAGCAGAGTGGAGTTTAATCTTTTTAGACCACCTAGTCCTGAGAACTTAAATTTCGTTTTTGTTGGATAAGCTACCGTTTACTCACTGCATTTATCAATTACTTGCTGACTTCCTAGTCCTTCCAGCTATATTAAGCTCTATCCCAGGAAAGAAAATTGTTCCCAACTGATGATCCCACAGGTTAAAAGCAAGAAAACAAGCAATCCTTCCCCAAACAAACAAATAAAACATGGAGCAAAAAGTTATTAGAAGAGTGCTCTAGAGCAAGCAAAGAAAATTACTGGCATTTTCCATAGCAGAGYTTTTCATCAGTCAACGGAATTTTGCTGAAATCTTCTGTTAGGCTTACAATCAACCTGAAAACAAAAGGCTGTTTAAATTAAAAATAAGAGATTTATCAAAAAAAACTATATAACATTGATACCATGAATTTTGTTCATATTTAAACTCATTTGCTAGGAAGGTGCCCTCCAGCTCAGTAGCCTGTTCACTGTGGGTGAACACTGGGACGTATGTGGTGAAACAATCCACAATACTTGTGGAAGATTAYGTCTACAAATATGTCTTGGAAATTTGCTTTGCTGTTTTCTGTGGGGTCATGTTATTTGCTCTCTGCAAGTGTTCAGATGAGCCCTGACTGGTTTATTCATACAAATATTTGCAAGACCTTTTAAGTTTGGCCTAATGTTTATTTGTTCAAAAATTCATGTGAGGAAGGACTTTATTTGTTATTCTTCATTCACTTTCCATCCTTGTTATCCCCCATTTTAAAAACAGTCAAATATCCAGTAAAGGAACAGATACAATACCCATGCGATTTTGATGACAAATTGTGTATTATAAACAATGACTGGTAGAAATGATCAGTGCATGATTAAGTCCAACACTTGTTTGCATAAACTATCCAGTAAATATTTTAAAATAACAAATACATTCCTAGAAATCAGAAAAGCTGTGTGAGCAAAYCACAAGCAAGAAAGAAGACAAAATCTGGGGAATGTTTTATTGGTCATAAATAATTTAAACACCTGTGTCTTAAAACTTCAAACATGAAAATTAAACTCAACCATTTCTTTATATCACTTCCAGCACAACTGATTATGAGCCACTCTTCTAGCTAAGGATACTTCTATGGAATTTTTAAAAAATTATTAAGGTATTTCTTAAATTAGGTATTTCACACATCTATTTATATTTGCTCTTGGGAAGACTGAAACTCAATTTTTGTCACTTTTTTTTCTCTTTTATTTTCTTTTCCAAATGTGTTTCCTTCCTCGTGCACACATGCTACTTTGTTAACCCTGGTTCTTCCTACTGGCTTGGATTCCTGCATTGATTTTATCCTAGAAGATCGTGAAAGTGCAATTCTTTTTTCTTTTTTTTTTTTTTTTTCCAGGGGAAAGAAATAGCATTAAAATATGTAACACATATGGCCAGTGGATAGAAGGAAAATAAACACTTCAATTGTGAGGTMTTCCAGCTTTCTTGGTGTCCCTTTACAGTCTTAAAAAGAGCAGAAATATCAACATCTACTTTATATGACATAAGTAATAATGGTTAACCAAAGTGTAACTTTAAAAATAGTTTGCCTATTAGCTAGCAAGCATTTATTTATGCAGTGCTGAGAAGAGCTGAAGTTGAAAATATCCTTTCAGGTTTACAGACATTTAAGCACATTATTAGGAGCTGTGGCACACCAACACGCAGGTATCACCCAATTTCATTACTACCTGATTAATTAACCTGTTTAAAGTGTGAAAGTTGGCACCTTGTCATTAGAATCCATGGGAATAACTAATGAGAAACTATGAAATAATTTGTTCCTCAATTAAAAAACCTGAAAGAAGAGGATTTCTCTCATTATTCTTCTTTCCTGTTATCACCTATGCAAAGCCAAGAAGATTTTTTAAAACTTACTGTGTAAAAAAAAATACGCTATGTAACATCTTAGGAAACACTTCACAGATCTTTAATAAAATGTGGTGTTATCCAACACCAATAGGCAAGCCAAGAAATTTTCAGGGAAAACGTATTCAGGAGACAGCAAGAACGTGAATACAAGTACTTTCATTTAATAGGATTTATTTGTTATTCTTTTTTAGCATATCTAGAGGTCAAAGAGACAAAAAGACAYGCTTGAGTTATTAATTGAGAATAAATTACATGACAAATATGGACCTTGTTTTCTATTAACAAGTTACCTGCAAATAGGTAATATCTTTTATAAATGTGCTCATTTAGGATTAACAGTTTATGGAAAAAGGAACCTCGACTTTAGAAAATTGTTGTTATGAGCATGGGTTATTTGTTTTCATTAGTTTTGCTGTATTTGACACTATGGCAAATGTTCACGTTAATTTACAGATAAAGGAAAAGGTTCAGGAAGGTGTTCAGGGAAGCTTTTAACACCTGGGTATCACTTGAGGTATACAGGCCTAAAGTTTGGGTTCTCAAAATGACTTCTCAAAAAACCAACAGCAAAATAGTCACTGGGCTACTCTGCATCCAGTGTGGCTTAGCTGAATATATATATGGAAAATGAGATGTTTAGTGCTGTGAATTATGGATTCTAAGCAGAAAGTCAGACACTTGGGGGATTTGGATGCAAAATTATGTATAGATATCCAAGACACTGACAGCAGGATGGGCGAGGGTGTTCCCCTGAATAGCAAATGGGAATTAGTTGAGATAAATTGGGAGAACAGTTCTGGAGATTAAACTTGTTGCATTAGGAGGTAATGGGAGAAAAAGTAAGAAATCTCAGGTGGCTTTTGTTTTTTCCTAAAGGGAGATGTGGAAGGAATGAGTATCCTGAAGAAGAGGGGAAGGTGGTCGTTATGGTTATCAAAGGGGAAAATTTAAAGCTGTAATTGAAATCATTAGCTGTAGGTTTAGGAGAAGACCCAACCCTAGATTCATTGTGAATGGACATTGCCTGTCTTTGTGGGAAAGAAAAAAGAGAGGAATAAAAGATAATCCTCCTATTGTAGGTTTACATGTCTTGTGGGTATCAGTTGGCACCATTTTTGAGAAGAAACTCATGGACTCGGTGTGGTGCAACCCTAAGACAGGTTCAGTTCTTGCTTGCTCTGCTCCCTCCATCCCCGGACACTTGTGTTGGGACCTTCAGTCTGGCATGACAACAAAGCTGTGGGCTACCCTACAAACCCTTGCACCCCACTGGGAAGACCCCTGGCTTCCTCCAGTCATGTTACTTCACTGTAGCCTCAGAGTAGAAACTGAAAGCAAAGAGAAGAGGCAAAGCAGTTTCCTGATATTTGTTCCAAAAATAAGCAGATGCTCTCCCGTGATTGGAAACAAAAAAGAGAAGAGGAAATGAGGTAACTGAAAATTTGCCGACATCTTCAGATTTTTGTTACTGCTTTCCTGGTAGCCAGTGGTGACAGGTTACACATGACTTCCCCCCCAAAAAAAAGAACCCTTATTTGTGTTCGTTTCAATTGCTGTCACGATTTATGGCAGGGGTACCGCAAAGGCCTTCTGTCCCATAGACTTTTAGTCAGAATTTAAAGTCCAGTTTGACGTTGGGCTGCTTAAACATCTTCATATAGTCTGCATTTAGCTAGGAAATAAAGGAGGTTTAGACTTAAAAACATATGCTAGAACTGGTTGAAAACGCCTTGTCCCAATAGCTTTTTTTGTTAATATACATAACAGACGTTCACTATGGCAATAGGCTTGTTTTTCCTTGAAACCTCTTATTTCATTGAAAATCTGGATATTTGAAAAATAAAATATTTCCTCTTTTCTGGTCGTCCCTGACGGGGAGAAAACTTCCCCAAAGCACAGAGACACGTGCCCAGCCGGGAGCACGGGCGCCTGGGCRGCGATGCTCTGGGCAGCCACCCGCCGTCCTGCGGTCTCTCTGCCTACGTGCAGAGAGGGGCCGGACTCGCAGCAACCATAAATGAAATAGTTYAACTGCTTTTATATCAATGCAAAGAGGATCTGTTTTGTTCCAGGCAAGTAGAAACCGAGTGCAAGGTTTTGGTTTTGCAAGGCAAGAAAAGGAGGGCTTCTTTACTCGTTCTTTCTGTATTAAGAGCACCTGCCACTGCTGAAAGGAGTAGCTCCCACCTTCCTCACACAGATAGTAGAGACTTACTCCTAACTTAAAAAAAAAAAAAAAAAAAAAAAGCGGCACCCAACCTTGTTCCATTTGCAGCAGGATAGAGGAAATAGTGCCAAAGGTTCTTGTTTCCCCACTACAACTCTCAATAATCCGAAGAGAGTACGACACAAAAAAGGTAGGGAAAAAATCATACATTGCCACCATTTCACCTCTCCCTTTACACACACTAATGCACACGCACACACATACTCATACATGCACACACACGTACGTACATAATTGATGAAGTTAGAAATTTTTGTTTCTGAAAACCAGCTKTAGATGATCTTATTTATTTATTAGTACTACTGTTCAATTTATATTTTGGCTTGCTATTTATTATGCAAAATAACATGCTCATATTTTATTCAGCAGAGCATTTGATTAGTGTAAAGCTTTATTTGCTGGCCTGCATAACAGCATTTTGTCTAGTCTGCAGGCAATATAAGATATTCCAGATCGTTCATAATTTTGACTGACTCCAAAAAAGAAAACTATTAAAAGGCTGAAACTCTTTCGCAGCGTGTAGATGGCAGCAGGGCCTTCGGTGATACCAAGTTACAAGTTAATTTTGTCTTTGATGGAATGACTTGCTACTTTTAACAGTAAATAAACTTTTTTTTTTTTTTTTTACAATAGATTCTGAATTGCTGCAGGTATTACAGGATCCTGTGAAAAAAAGTCTCCCCTTTAGTGTCCAGTCTCAGAGGTCCCCTGGCCAGCACTTCCATATTCAGAGTCTGTTTCTATTTTTAAGAGTGATCTGCAGTCTTTTTATAAGATCTTTTTAATCTAAATCTATTGCATTTTATTAGTTTTCAGGTATTTGATATATGTTCTTTTTTATTAAGGTTAATATAAAGTACTTTAGGATTTGTCTACATGAAAGGTGCTACATAAAATAAATGTTTCTGGTRTGCTCCAACAACCTAAGTTACGAAGCAAGACCAGATGACTTCAAAAGATGCCTTTAGCTATCTCTTTAAAGATAATTTAAAACATTTTCATTTTAAATGCATTTCCAAAAAAAAAWAATGGTAAACTACTGAGTATAGAATAGATGAYAAACATTAAAGGGGGGAAAACAGTCTAAGAAGGCAAGTCCAGGAAGCCATAAATGTATAAACTCAACGCATTTACTTTAAATAACAAATTATGAGYTAGATTCACAAGGAAATTATTGGCTCCGTACATGTATGGAGGAAACATAGTTTGAATAGTTTAAGGGGAAAGGTCCAGGCTAATCTTCCCTGACAAAAAGCCAAGATCCTCTTTAGGGCAATACTGCTTGTGGCCCCCGGYGGGGTGGGGAGAGCCGTGTTCCCGRAAAGAGGGGAAACCCGCTGTTTTCCCCCAAATGCTTTGGCTGGGAACAAACGCAGTGTAGAGGTACCCCATAGACAACCTGAGAGAAATACACATCTCGGTAAAGATACTTTTTAAAGAAAAAGAAGAAGAAAAAAAAAAAACCAACCACCAAATATGAATAAAAAATCTTCTTCTCGGGGCAAAGGAAAGCTGTCTCAGCAGCATCACTTTTAAAATGGATAAAAGCCCTTCTCAGAGCTGAAGACAAATCAGTGGCACCAGCTTTAACAAAGAGAGAAACCTTACTTAGGGCTAAGAGACAGCAGGAGTGGTAGGAGTACCAGCTGGAACAGAGATGCACATGAAAGAAATTAAAGCCCTATGGCTGCAGAAATTACATGGATACTATAAACTAATAATTTTAAATATTAAAAAACCCTTTTCAGGCTAAAGAAAAGATACACGTTGTAAGCAGCCAGCCCAAGGTTAGCAAGCACTGAGTGAGCACAGCCCCTCAGAACCAGAGACCTTTACCTTGATGCCTCCTAGGTTACAAAGCGAATTGTTTAATCCCTACTGGTTAAAGACACAGCTTGCTACGTGCTGTGGTTTTTTTCTTTTTATTTCTCCCCGTGCTTTTTAGTTTCTGTTAAAATACATTTGTTAATCATACAGCAAAGTTGCACAAAATGTTCTGTTTCAGAACAAGGAGTTATACACAGACTGTGTTTCACTCTACACTGATGCAACAGCTTGCTTTTCAGCATGACTCTGGCTTTTCCCTTGCCCTAGACATTAGGCTTTATAGAGTTAAACTTAAGGTCTAATTTTCTTTACTAGCAGAATGTATCTCATTTGCTATCAGTGCATGCAGTATATTTTTTGTCAACATGGTAATTCAAGGAGAAAGTCAGGCTTTCTTTGTTATCAGATTTACAATGGTTTCTTAAAAAGACAGCTTGTGTATACCTCCTGCCTCACTAGAATACTTGCTTGCTTGGTTCCTAACAATGGCTCATTAAATTCAGTCAAACTAGTATGAAACTTACCTTCAAACAGTTTCACTTGCTGAACCCCATTCTCAAAGGATTTTCTAATCTGCAATTTCTATTTTAGACTTTGAGCAGGAAATTGGAGAGAAAAGAGCACATAGCACTTTCTGCAAAAACACCAAAACCAAACAAAACTTGATGATACCGTTTCAGAAGCAGAATAGATTTGTGTCACTCTGGTTTTGAAGGCAATGATGCTCACAACATTTATTCTTAAAGCAGGAGCATTCACCAATGGTTTTGGCTGTAATTAATCTCATCTTGGAAGAGAAACCTATAGATTCTAACAAACTTACTTTTTTTTTCCCTCCCCTGAAGTCTGTTACTTTGCCGATCTACACAAGAAGGTTCAAACCGTATACAGCTCATTACTGGCCACTATGAAGTTAAACTGTGCATGCACATTTCCCACCTCACCCCCCCAGAAAGCTGAGATTTAGCTGGACAAACAGCAGCACAAGAACAGAATTTTCCCCTTTCTCGTACGAGTGAGAATAATTTAGATTTGTAAACCTTTACAGGAATCTCTTGATATACCTTTTTCTCACTCCCTTTGTTATATAGTATCTTCCTCAGCACTGAAGCTGTGGCCAAAACACAGATATATATTTGATATGAGCAGCTAAAGAAGGAAAACAAATGAAATCCCCAAAAAAGATGTTAGGGCTGTGTGTCTTAAACTGTTAGACATGGGAAATTATACGAGTGTAATTTTTTTTTTTTTTTTTTTTGAGGGGATGTGCATGTTTCAATAACCTTTTATTGTCTGACACAGTGTATGATGAAGAATCTGTAGAACATCAGATAGTCCATCTGAAGCATCTTAATTAAACTACAACACTACAGTTGCATATAGGACATTGTCTTTTGCATTAGCTTTTGTTTACCTCTGCCCACAAAGCTGAGCATGTAAATGTCACTGCACAGCTAAATACTTCCACCTAACCCTATTGCCGGTCCTTGTCCTGCCACTAGGAAAGGTTCACCACCGCCTTCCAGACAGCAGTCATAYGAGCAGCACATCGCTGCGCTAATACAGGGTTTATATCCCATGGGTAGCTCAGACCACACGTGTAGTATAGCAAAAGTGCCATCTGGAAGTAATTCCCCGTTATTACTTCTTATCAGGACTGCTGAGGGTTTTTTATTTATCAAGTATAAATGAATCATAGGGCAAACTGATGTATGCTCATTAAACTATGAAAACTTATTAGGCTATCCTTTTACTGCTCAAAATAGAAGTCTAATAGAGGTAGGCTAGATCATGCTAACCTGCAGCATGAATGTGACATGCAAAAGAAGAAATTGACTGAAATCTGTCTGAGTTATGCCAGGAAATTACATATTCTTCTTAAAGTAAAATAAACACTTGACAAAGCTGTTAATCATCCCTAGTGGAAAGGATTTACAGATTCAATATTAAGATGATGAGCTTCCCACTGGTCTTAGGAGCACTATAGTCAAATGAATCAATTTTCCTCTGAAATCATTTAGATAAAAATTACATTCACATTGAAGAATATGAATGGTTTGAATGCTAAAAAGTCACTTTAAAAATGTGTCGTCCCTCCAGTGAGCTCCTATTAGTTGTCAGTTATTATTTAGTATATTTTGAATGAAAAATTCAAAGTCGGTGTCTTATATGTAAATATGTATATCTGTAATGTACCATATAGGCTCATGTACTTTTTCCTATCCAGAAAGTGTTGCATAAACGTACATAATCTGCAGAGTCTGAATTAAAAAGAAATATACATTTAAGATTGATTTTTAAATATCACTCRTACCCAGACATTTCACATCAAACCACACTAAAGATCTGCTTCAGAAAAATAAATTTGCACATTAAATAGAAGAATAAAGAATACATATTTATCTTGATTAAGATGATTTCATAAAAGCTCTTGACAATTGGGCGGGGGGGATTCAGTAATTTGAAACAATCCTTTGTTGAGAACATATTTGAAAATTTACCTGCAGTTAAATTGTATCTGGGGACTCCAGTAAAAAAAAAAAAAMCAAACAATTTTTAGAAGTTACCCATTCAAAGAGAGAGGGGAAGAGAAAGAGAAAAAGAAAGAACGAGCCAGGGAGATTATAGAATTTAATGATTAAGAATGTGTGCAGTGCAGTATAAGTACATTTGTTTCCTTGGAAACAAACTAGTACTGTTGCACTGAAGAAATTTGTAAGCATTAAAAAATTCTGTAATCAGGCCCCAGGAGAACATATTAAATTTTTTAAAAGGGATAAATATTTGACATTCTTGGCCATTTTCTGACTGTACTTGTTGATGAGGCCTGCTGTCAATGGGTGGTGTTCCTAACGTTAGAGAAATGGATACGATACGTGAACCTGCACAGCCAAGAACACACTTTTAAACAGCTAATCCGTGCAGCAGGATCAACAACTCCGGCATCGCACAGAAAGATTTAGATCTTTTAAGTAGCAAGTAGATGGCAAATGCAGCTAAATGCAAATAAAGGTAGACTACCAAGCCTGCAATAAAGATTCAAAGGGGGAATTATTAAGAAAAGGCTCTAAAACCTCTGCCTAAGTCGKCCTTGCTTGCAGAAAGCAGCGGGCTGGCTCCCAGGGAGAAGACAGGGTAATAATGCTCCTGTTTATGCCAGGTACAAWTTATAGCCTATTGGAGTTCCTGAACTCAATTAATTCAAATAAAACAACATGCTCTAATCTCTTGARCCTTCCCCTGTTTCATAACCAAACTCAACACAGTTCTTTCCAACTGCCCAGAAACATCTAGGTGCTTTTTTACTTCAGTTTTGCCAGCAAGTAACAGAACCCACAGTGTAAAGAAATAAAAAAAAATATCAGAGGCTTCCATTTACAAGCTGGAGCAAAAATATCCAGAACCTCAGAAGAAATGTTACTTTGGTRGGCTGTCCATTTGAAGAGTAAGTGATACCAATAAACTAGAAGAACACATAAATTCTTGTTGGGTGGCTATAAGCAAAATCTTTTTTCTCCTCACTTACTATATTATAATCTCAAGTGGGTTGTAGAACTATAGTAGTAATGTCATTTGTCCTGGAAATCCATGCGGCTTTTTTTGTGACATGTTTCAAAACAAACATTCTATCCTGTAATAAAGGTACACAGGGAAAGGTGAGACTGTTTGATCATTGTAAAGCAAATTTGTTTCATATCACCAAAGAAAGAGGGCAAAATATGCAGGTCAGGTCTAAAAATATTAATCCAGTGAGCTCATTTGAGCTTATCCCCATTACACATGAGACTGTAAGATGTGGTGGATGAGGCTTTATAATTATGAGGAAATAATAATTGCCAAAATGATCCCTCGGTTTCTCCCGAATGGAAAAACTCAAGACATGGGAAGTTACATGGAACAAAAAGTGGCAAAAAGGATTCTAGGTACAGGTTTTTCATGCAAGTAGAAACCTTGAAATTAGTTTCCAGGAGCAATCTTGAATTTGTAAGGTGAAGCTCATGCTCTCAGAAAGAATTAGAGGAATATATAAAGAAAGGTCCCGCTACCCTTCCCTCCATCAAAAAATCTCTATTTCTTTAGTCTCATCACTTAACACCAGTGGATTAAGCCTCCATCTTTTACAAAATTAGAAAAGAGATTCTTTTTGCCTGCTTGCATACTGAACCCATGGCAGCTAATTTGGTGGAGTATGAAACCGGTTTGGAGAAAAACAGAGCAGAGCTYCGAAATCCGAAGGACCCGATGCTGCGGGGAAGCATTGCCGACTCTGGAGAGSCGAGGGCTACCTTTGCAACGGAGCGCTATTTAGCAGGATCGCTTCACAGCCGACCTGCTCACTGGCATTTGCAAACTTCCAGATGGCAGGCTATGGGAGATACTGGGATCCTCTTTGATTCCAGTGATATTTTYGTTATTTCAACATATTGCATTAATTCCTTTTGACTCAGTGGTTCTCTGCTGCGCTCCAATATTTTATAGCGTTTACAAAGAGCCAGAGCAGAAAGCAAACTGCTTTAAGACAAAGTGCTTCAATCAGGTTAATTTAAAATTGCTAAACATGCCTCCTATTGTCACATATCTAAAAGATAAGATATGAGTAATATTTGTGCCTAATAGATAGAAAATACTTAGTTTCACTTTCCTTCCCAAATACATGCTTGAAGTCAGTAAATGGAAGACCAACACAAACTTCAGCTACATATGTCTGGGTTTGACGTGGCTCATTTTGTCATGGAACCACAGAATAACTAAGTTTGGGAGGCCCATCTAGAGCCGTCTGGTCYAATCCCCGCTGAAAGAAGGGCCAACCTCAGAGTTAGAGGGGGTGGCCCAGGGCCTTCTGCAACTGGGTTTGGAGCATCTCCAAGGACAACCTCTCCTAACATCCCGACCCGGCCCCTCTTCCAGTACTTGACCAGCCTCAAAGAGAGGAATTTCAAGCTTGATAAAAAATAATAGCCTTTTTTTTTTTTTTAATTGTTTGCTTTCAGATCCTCAAGCTGATACTTTGATGGGATAGAAAAGAAAATTAAGTTCAAATGCACACACTAGCCTTTCTTGTCACTAATAACAGAAAASAACGCCCTTATCGCAGCTATCTCAGCTCTTAACACAACCCTGCTCGCAGCGTAGGTACAAATCAGCTCAGAGAATCACTGTTCTGTTCAGGGACTTTGAGAGGTAAAAACCCCATCCAAAACCAAATTGTGTTTTCCAAATTACATACCTGGCCATCAGACTTGGCTCAGGACTAACTCTTCCACTACTGAAGAATCTTAATCAGTCYTTCCTCTACTTCTGTCTGCTTAAACAAGACTTATAGGAAAGGCAGATTCCCATTCCTCTTGACAAGGGAGATGATAAACCCAGGCCTTCTTCTCAAGGACAGGTTCATAATTTCCCTTTCGGTAATAAAGAAATCCTACAAAACATTGGAGACTCTAAATGCAGCTTCTATGGTATGTGTTTTCATGCAACAAATTAGGGGCTTACATAGCCTTTCCATATAKGAAACTCCCCTTGATATCAATATGTGTTGCTTTTAGATAAAGGCACATCGACAGTTTTGAGCTTTTTATGRTATTTTTGTTTTACTGCTTTTATGCAGATTGGCGCTTCTTCCTTTGAATCTTTCTCTCTCCGACTAGCCATCCTGTATGTTGCTTTTCCCAAAATTCCTCATTCTTCAGGGTAAATTTGAGACTGGAACCTCTGACTCCTGTGTACTGTGATTATCTATGGGAAAAGTAAAACTGAGCCAGCTCTAGGGAGAGCTTTTCCTTTGGATCTCTGCAGGGACCCAAGGGTATTGCTCCTTTGATACTRTTTTTTTAAGAATCTTCAAGTCTGTATGTGTGCAGTTGAAAGTTTATTGTGATATGACCATGTGGTAATAATATATCAAAGTCCAGCATTAAAATATTTCTAAAAACATGAAAAATGGGCTGTTCATAATGCTAAAGAAGGACAAGCAAATTTGCTGACAATGTGGGTAATTTCCTGAAATCAGAGTTCATCTTGTAGCAAACCCGTGTTCTGTAGACAACAGAAACAAGCAAAGCATAAATCACTCACTCACATACACTATCTCCTCTGTCCTGATAATCGCATGGTTTTTGGATCACAACAAAGGAGACTATGCCTTAGAAGAATAATAAGGGCCTGCTCCAATATCCATTGAAAACAATGGAAAGGCTCCCRTTGACGTGAACTTCAAGGGATGAATATTGCATCTGGCTGTAACACCACAAAGGTCTTAAAACAAGACYTGCAGCGAGCTTTTTACCGAAGAAACGTATTGAAGCCTATGATCGCCTGCTAGTTGTGAGAGTCTGTACTTTTAACTCTATGTAATGAATGCACACATGCAAGAAAATCATATAACACTTGGATAAAAAATGGATTTTTCCATTTTTCACACTTTGCAGATGCGTTGTGGAAAATTTCACCTAATTTAATTGATAGTCTTATACRTGCATTCTAATATTCTGATTTTTTTTAATCTGTATAGAAGTTTAACTGTTGGAGCATAAGTAGTCCCAATAACTTTGAGAACATATATGTTAAAACTATGAGTAACTTGGCATTCTAAATGCATTAATATTTTAGAAATCGTTGTGGGGGTATTATGTTTTGAAGGACATTAAAACTTGTTGTACTCTTTGGGCTTTTGCAATTGCGCATTTCTAAAGTGGCAATTTTGTCTCACCTTTATATGAATTTAAAAATGCATCATTTAAATGGAGCCTCGTTTTCTAATTTGCTACACATCCTGTTCTAAAATATTTTACAACCTAAAACTTTCTTCAACAAGAAAAGAAAATTTKGGGGGGCTAGGGGCCTGTCCACCTACTAAATCACAGCCTTGGATTGCATTACCAAAAAAGAAAGAACCCTTTAACACAGGAAAAGTAAGGCTGGATAGCAAATAAATTAGATACAGACATGAGATAATAGAAAGCACAGTAATCAGAAGACATGTTTTATTATTACAGGTGGAGATAATGTTGAAAAAAGTGTGGGAGAATGCCTTGGGCTTGTTTTAAGACCAACATAAAAATACAATACCTATATGTTTGTTTTAGCATCTTTTTTTGTAAAGATTTTTTTCCCTAATATTTATTTACTCTTCACATGTAAAAATAGGCCTATTGAAGTATTTAAATGTGCCAAATACTTAGGAGTTAACATGACCATGTCTGAATGCGAGGTCATTCTTTTCCTTACAGCAATATTTCCTACAGCCCGCATAAAAACTTCCACTTCTATAATCTGCTGTGGTGTCAATAAGAAATTCTACTGACCTACAGCAGGTTTCTAGATTTTTTTCTGCTCTTCTGTGAAACAGGTCAAAAATTCAGGTAAGAATTTCTGTCCACTCTAAGGTCTTTTTTCCGGGTTCATATGATCATGATGGTTATTCTCCTGGGAGACTGACAACCTGGCCCATCAAAAAGTCTTGTGGGTATTTTTTTAGGTTCCACTACTCAAATTGCAAGAGAAATGTATATTCATGATCCCCTACCATTAGCCTTCATTTTAGAAGGAAACAACTCTGCACCAAAAGATGTGTAAATGTTCCACAACAGTTTGCTTTAATGAATCGAATGACCATTAACCTGCTGCTAGCCAATATAAATAATGTTCTAAAGTACAYGCAATACAACTAAGAATAATTATACAGGCTATGTAACTTTTTTTTTGTATTTTTAAATTCAAACTGCGAATAACAGAATAGTGTAACATCCACCATTTTAATCAACAAAAGTCTTGCTAATGTACATGTTAGGAAAAGGAGGTTTAAACATTGGCTACGTTTTGACCTGTGTTCAGCAAGAGAGATCGCCCATTTTATGGGTGCAAAGGTGGAGATAGACAGCCCATTATAACTGTSACTAAAAACGTTTTTAAAAAGTTGAAAGAGAAGGCGAAGTGAAAYGTGACTGTTAACACACACACACAARCACAGACACCCCACCAGAATTTCTACTTTATACCAGCAATCACTTGTGRTCAGTTCATTACAAGTCTACTAGATTTTCCAGACTACCACTGCACACAGTGATAGAACAAAATATTTCAGTATCTTGTAATCTTTTAATCTTGTAAGCAAAGATTGCAAAACCTTTAAAAAGTTGGTATCCAATACAACTTCTACAAAATTATCTTTTTAATGAGTATATGTTCTTAAAATAGCTTCTATGAGAACACCTTCCAGCAAATTCCTTTTTTTAACAATATTCCTTTTTTAAATAATATTCCTTTTTTTAATAGTATTTTTAAAAGCAAACACAAAAAGTACAAATGCTGTTAGAGCATTTTTTATTTGATTATTCAAATGAATACCTTTGTTGCCTTTTGCTTTGCTTTGGCAAAATTGCCTCAAAATACCAAAGTGAGATCTAGTTCAGGTAATCATAAGTGTTCTTGTTCATTTCAAGTAAGAATTATACCATGCCATGGTTGAAATTAGAATCTAATCAACACCCAGTATCCCACAATGCAGAGATATAGACAGTTTAGATAAAATTTCCTTTTCCAACTAATATAGTGATACAACGTTGGTAGCTTCACTGTTTTTGTGCAACTCTGCTACCCTTCAGCAGAAGAAAAAAAAAAAACAGAATAAAAGCCGATGCACAAGCTAGTTGTAGTTTCCATTAAAGAATGATTACTGAGAAACTTCCCCGTACTTGCACACAGACTTGAGAGTAATTGTGAATATTCAGAAAGTTTCTGTCAGAAGGAAGGACAATTTACCATCTCCCCTCTCATGACCAGTTAGGAGGTATCCTTTGATCTCTTGGCCATAGCCAAGATAGACCTGGACAATTGTTGGTAAAAATGGTTTAAGAACCTCACAAACAGATATTACTGTCTTTAATTGCACCACAGTTTTGCTCTTGTACTCACAATTATTTGACGACACTTAATTTTTAAAAGCATCCACATACACAGGAAATGGGTTTAGAACTAACGAATTTCCCACTGGGAACTTAGCTCCAGATAGGTTATTCTACTAGGCTTATCCAACCAGCCCGGGAACAGAAACGGAAACCTTCTTTGTCCACTCAAAATTAACATCCCAGGACATCTAACTTTGGGTACTGAAAAAAGTAACTTTTAATGCAAGTCAAATCTCACATAACCTTAGCTCAGGAACAGTTCAGGAAGAAGGATGGTTTATTCGGCCTCACTGACAGCACGACATGGAATAACAAAATAAATGCATTAGCCAAAAACAAAAAAGTTGCAACTCTGGGAAGAGAGCTGGGTCACCAGCTACATCCAGACTTCAGAGGAAGTAAAACAACCGAGAAGGAGTTGATAATATTGTCTGATCTCTTTCAAAGGGAAAATTGAAATGAGATGAAGATAGCAATCAGTGCAGAGATATTTTTGACAGCAAGGAAATGCAGACCACCATGTCCTTTCCTTCTTTAYGTGTGACTTCACATCCCCCAGCAACATACCCTCTTTTGAAACTTCTCTATGTGAAAATATTTAATACCTGTGTGGGAGCTCTACATCACTGTGAGGCAGTAGGARATGTTCAGCACAAGCATTATCAGGTCATTCTCTTGGGCAGTAATAACTCTCTCATACTAATGCCAATGCTGAATCAATGTTTTCATTGTAAAATGTACTCCCGTGTTTAGAGGGAAAACCCAACATTCATTATTCTTGGGAAAACTCCATCAAAATATATTGCTCAAGCAGACAATGAGAGTTTGCCTGATTAAGATGTACAGAAGGAGACAGGTAACGTGTATGCAAACATGGATTTTCTAAGTATCAGTGAATCACCCTTTACAGAAACATCTACGTTCATGAATAAAGCTAGGAGAACACACAGGTAGGTAGCAGACAAAGTGGAAGAGGTTAAATTTCTCCAGATAAATCAGGAAATACTGTGTATAAAGCTAAATTTGAAGGAATATATTTGTTTTAAACCTTGAAGCATAATACTCTCATAGAGTAGGGAAAAAAAAGCTAGAGAAACAGGGCCATTGATATGCTGATCACTGTAACAATACGGAGCACAGAGACAATTTAAAACTTTACTCCTACATCTGATTTAGGGTATTGTTGAATAGCAGTTGTTAGAATTTATACAAATAACTATTCTTCTAGTCTATGTTTATGATATTTTATTAATCTTTCTACTATTACTATTATTATTAATAATACAAGAGTACTGTTATTCCAAAGCTGCATTGTGTTCTCACAGACACCCGTGCTTTGAAGAATTTCCTTTCAAAATTATAAAATATTTATACAATAAATCATCAGATGATTTAAAATTAAATCATTCTGGTTGTATTTATGTTCATGAATCAAATGTGACTTTTCTCGCTTTACATAGGTCTATGCTGTTTTCAACCTCAACCTTTGCAAGTGACATTTTCATTTAGAATCTTATCATTTCATAATTATTACCTTTCAGAACTCCTAGGGAGAGAACAAAAGCTTCCTCTTTGTATTTCCATTGTTATGTTTCTTTGAAGAGCAAATTAAATTTCAATCCCAGCCAAAACAAACTTTTAAAGTACAAAATAAATTAGAAATTACATGAAAAAAATACCAAGCTGTGAAAGCTTAACGCAGATTTTCGTGAGCCCAGGTATATTCTACATAATTTATTAATGTGTTTTCTTTGTTTAACCAGTCGACCAAGCTCAGCCTAATGAAACATGGCAAACATCTCACTGAAGTTGATCTGAACTGCTATAAACTGATGCCAGGACTCTTGTGATGTTAATAAAGGAGAGGGGCTCGTTTATACCTCCAGGGTGATTATTTACTATATTTCAGGTTATCATTACCTTTTAATTGTCCTCTGAGCTGCCTGAAGAGGAGATGTCTGATTATTTCTCAGCTCCCTTGCAAAATGTGGAACCACGGTCTATAAAATACCATATTTACACAGTTGCTACTAATGGTGATTCTTATTATCATYGGTTTCTTTTAATTTTACTCCAGTGGGCAGATTATTCTTTTTTAGGCAAATGTCGTGGCTCAGATTCATAGAAAAGGCACAACTGCAATTAGCAGCAACAGCAAAACAGAGCAAACAGAATATTTGCGAGCCTGGAAGGCATTCTTGCTTTTTCAGGGAAATTTCGGTTTTAATTAAGGAAACAAACAAACTTTGCATTATCAAAGCGGGAGAAAAAAAAAAATTAAAAAAAAAAAAAAAAAATCAGAGTGGAAGTAGGAGGAGGGGGGGAGAAATCAAGGGACCTGGAGAGCGTTCAASTCCCAGCAAGGGACAGAAATGTAAGTGGCTCCTGGCAGCCCCGTCCGGATGAAGAGACGGGGTGGCGGCACTCGAAGCCTGGCAGGGAGAACGGCGCTGATGGGAAGGAGGGCGAGAGGCACTCACCTCATAAAACAGTGACGCCTGGGCAGCGCATCGGCCTGCCTGCTCTCTTTCCCAAGGCTTGGGATCGCAGGTCCTCCAGCGTGCGGGGGTATTTTATGAAAGATTCRCTAACGCACCGGAGAAGCAGCGAGGAGGTCGCAGCGGAGGCGGCGGGGCCACACGCGCAGCATCCCTGCGCCCCAAACGGGCCCAGCGTCTGCTTTGATTAAAAGTTGTAAGACCGTCGCATTTTAACGTGAGCTGAGCTGCCAAGGCTCGCCGAAAGGCACCCATTCCAAGTTAAAAGTAGCTGCGCAGTCCAAAATTATGAGCAAAACAGAAAAAAATATTTTGTTTGGACTCAAAAAATAATTTATTGAAAATAAACGTTACAAATCTATTTTATTCCCCCCTGGAGCCTTGCAAAAAGAACCAATATTCATCTGATATATTTCGTGTACGACCACAGCTATACGTTAATCTCTGTGATTTAAGCTGCAGTGGTGCCGAAATGCCCTCAGCCAGCGTGGAGCCCCTCGTGCGAGGCGCAAACACGGAGCAGGGAGGGCACGGGAAGCCCCCACTGCTCGGCGTTGCCGCCACGGTAGACAGCGAGGGGACACCAAGGCACCGAACTCTCCTCGGCTTGGAAAGGGATGGGGCTKAACTCCTTCATTATCGAGGTCTCCAACCAACCTTGCCCATCTCCAGCTGCTTGTTTTTAAATAGACAACGTTGTCCAAGCCATGCCCTCGCTAAGTCACAGCTGCAGCATCCCATACCACCCCTGCTACTGAAAGCACCTTGCAGTTTCCGTGCTTTTTCAATTCCCAGGTGAAGCATCCCTAAATTTYTACCTAATGTAGGTATCAGCTACAAGCCCAATATTACTGTGCTATAAATGATGTGGGAAACTGTCCTAAACCATGTTAGCTGGGGACATAAACAACTTAATTTTTAATCCTTTCCAGTGATATCACTGTTTCAAGAGTGAAAAGAATAAGACATTATTCCAGTCATTTGATCTTCTTATTTTGCATATACACTGGATTACTTAGGGTTTTTTTAATCCAATTAGGTTTGCCTCTTTCAGCCTAGGTAAAAACCAATGGGGAGATCCTTCCCTGTGAAGAACATATCTCAACCTAAGCAAAGGGAGAATCTGGTTCATCAATATTCCTCACATACAATTTTAAGCCTGCTACTCTTCTATTTTTCTGCAATCCTGTTTTTCAGAGAAACTTTTTTTCCAGACAGTAAGATGCAAATCTACTGCCATCAACTTTCTGTTATTCAGAAGCGCTAAGAAGTAAACCACCTGGTATTTTTCTTCAGCGCCTATATATGCATATGCAAATCCAACAGCTTAAGTATCTGCCAAACTATTTACCAARTTTGTCAGGGAAACAGCCTCTGAAACAATCTTCTTTTAAAATAATATTCTACTGCTAAATTCTTCCTTTGAATGCTATTTTTGTCTCTTAAGGAATAGTCACCCTCGCAGTCTGACTGCTTGTTAAGAAAAAACAACAAGAAAAACAGTAAAATCTCACTGTTGGCCTATGTTCTAGTGCCAGTGTTCAAACATCAGGATCCCAACAGTATCCCAGCGCCTGAAAAACATGTTCTTTTCTTTGAAATCTGCCCGGGTTGCGGATGAGAAATTGCCAGTAGAAATTACAACATTTGCCATGACTGAGATGGGGTGGGTTTTCGCATTTGGACTGAATGAAACCATGGAAAATGTTGTTAGTAACAACTCCAATGTTATAAAAAATCACCAAGTGACAGATTTCGAGATTAAAAGGAAATATTAAAAATCCCCTTCAATATTTAAAGCTTGCTTAACTAGTAGCACTTCACTTGACACTGACTCGTGTCATTTTCTTTCATTCCTCTTTTGATCCATGCAAAGCAGTTACACGATTGCAAATATCTTATCATGTCACCTTCTCATATGGATATGAGATGAAAGAATATTATCTCAAGCTGAGTGATAAGTCCTGTACCAAAACTACGGGTGGAATCTGCACAATCTGATGCTAAATGGGAGCAGGGAGGTGGCGGCACTGGGTATTTTTTTCCTGATATTCTGTGTTGAGGATGGTTAAGGAAAAGGATCTTATTTTAATAGGTTATTCAAGGCTACTAATTAATCATTGAGATTTTATACCGGGTTAGCTGAGCTTTTTGTCAGTGTACACGGATCATTCAAATCGCTTTTATTTGCATGATTACGAAGTGGCAAACCATCGATAYTGTYTTGCCTCTGATTTTAAACATGCAAAGGGCATCAAAAGGCCTATTAACATGAAATAAAATTAGCCCTCATCTGTTTTATTTTAAAGGGACTCTTCCCCCCCCCCCCCCCCTTCTTTTTTTTCCCCCTTTTTTCCCTTTCTTTCTTATTTAGGGAACTCAGTTCCTTTCCCATACTTGGTATGTAGTACATCTTTTTTTCTCAGAGTTAATTCTCCAAGTCTGGTCTGTCAGCCAGTATAAACAACACTTGATGAATGAGACTCAAGGTGTTTAGTCACCTGAAGCAGCTGTTTGAAGTAACTCTACACACAGCCTGAGGCCCGTGTTTTCACAGCTGTGGGAACTCTTCAAAAGCTTTCCCTCTTGGCCTGCTTCTTTGCTGTGGCTTTAGACTCTTAGCGCAAAATCTGGACAATTTCAAAAGGGCAGAATGAAACTAGAGACAGTAATTTTTGATGATTTTGGGCCAAAAAATGGCCTAGAATAAATAAATGAAGTACATTTGAAAGTGCTTTACCTAGGTGGGCTATATATCTAAGAATCGCTCGCTCTTCATGCGCCCATGCACTCATTTAAAAAGGGGAGATGCGGGGCTGCAGTACTGCTCTCTGTTTACACGGCAGTATTTTCACTTTCTTCTCTGATGCAGCTACGTTAAAACTAAACGTTTATGGGCCTGGAAATACACGTACCTGAAATAAACTCAACAAGTTTTTAGAAGTTGGAAAGCTCTCCAAACTCATAAATAGACCTGCAGTGATTAGTGATCTGTGCTCCCCGCTGGGAAGCTTTGGAGAATTGGCCTCGCAGAGGTCGTATGATTGCTTCTCCTGGCTCAAAGTCTGTGCCTTCATGATATGCCTCACTGTATCCACGTAGGTAGCCAAAGTAGTGATGAGCCCGAAAAAAAAAAAAAAAAATTGAGAAAGGCGCTGAGCTGGCAGGGAAATTACAGTTTTGCAAATGTGGGACCCAATCATGCAGCTGGGCTGAAATATTATATGTGGAATGAGGTCATGGATCAGAAAATGGATTTTATTTGGGGGTGGGAGCGGACTGCAAGCCTAAAGCATGATGATGAATTCGCTGGAAAATCCTGAGCGATAAATGGCCAGGTTCTACCTCCCCTGCGATGTGCAGCACCGCCATCCTCAGAGGTACTGCTGCCAGAAGATGAGGCTTCTCGAGGAGTCAGACAGATGTTGCTCAATGCGGTGAGTAACGAYGGTGCCGTCAGACCAGCCCAAGAAGGTGAGCGTCCCACAGGAAAGGGAGATGGAAAATAAATTCAGCAGAGCATTGACACGAGCACCAGAAAGGGACGTGAGTAGACAGATTTAATCCGCGAGGCTATGTCAGGTGGATGCTTAATTCACTGAATAATGCTTTCCACTTCCAAGTTCATCYAGAAAAGGAAATACAGATACATCAAACCTCAACTTTCAAATGTGTCCAACAAAAGGCATCAGCAAGCTTGCCAGAAAGAGAGTAAGGATGGGACAAACTACTCCTGAGACAGTAGAACAAACATGCCCCAGCCTTAGCTGTTTTAACACCACATGCCTCCCACACATTACTCCATAAATCGTTCTTTTCTTCCCTCTCATTTTCTCCAGTTTACAAAAATTCTCATGCTAACAGAAAACGTTTAGTTTAAATTGATCCTCAGCCATCCTTGGCATGTATTATACATGCTCACTCTTTTATGTTTTATAGCTTATGTCATTCTGTATTTATCATTTAGTTAAGGCCTTATATTTTTGGCTTGCTATTGCCCCTTATCAGATGATAAAATGTTCCCTCAGGAGGGAGAGAACTTKTATGAATTATGATGATAGTATAGAAAATAAGTGACTTATTGGCACTACGGTCAGGCTATACATGGAACTGTGTTCTTTGAAAGTTTAGGGCCACATGAGAAAGGCACGTGCGCAGGCACTGGTACTCCCAGGGAAGGAAATTTCCCTGAGGACAGAGTGACCGTGTGGTGACAAGGACAGTAGTGCTGCCTGGTCAGAGGCTCAGGATGAACCCTGTGCTGTCCCRGGGTCTCTGCACAAAACTGCTCATCCCTTCATGGCTAGCACTCTCAGGTGCATAGATGCCAGAAGGCGGCAAAGTTTCCAGATGCTCTGAGAACAGCAGGGCATAAACGTTTCCAGAATAGCCAAATAGGATTTGGGCATAAATAAGTCCTCTTAAATGTCTTCTGTGCTATTGCCCACACCTGGATGCCCACAGGTCTCTGAATACCTGTGTTTTGCAATGGTATTGAAGGTTAGCCGTACCAAAATAAATCCTGGCCATTGCCTTCACCCTTCTAACGTGCTCCCACCCARTTCTCACTCCCGATCTACTCCCGAGAGGCTTCAAGCAGCCAACCCCAGCTAAGGCTGCCCTCCCTTCTCCAAAGTGCTTTTAGCCCACGTGGTGAAAGCACATCTCGTACTACCAGAGACACAGCCGGGCTGGTCTCTTTGCAAAAACATGACATAAATACTGACACTGGTCACAGTGCATGTTAACCAAGTTAAACCTTGCTAATGAACTACTACAAAACTTCAAAACAAATAGACAATCCTGCCGCTGAACAGCATCCTGCACCCGTTTCCCCCATGTACACATGACAATTGTACATATACAGGCTTGCTCTCTTTCCCCTCAGGAAACAAACCAAATAAGAAGAAAAGTTATTAGGCAATTAAAGATGTTTGCTTAACCTAAAGTAGAAAACTAGTGTATTTTGCCAAAGCCTGAAGCTACAAAAACCAGCCCACAAGCAACCAGGGTTGTGTTCTCCTGAAGCAGGTACCCCAAGACAAAAAATAGGTTAATTTTAACTTTTCAGTTAAATCCTGTTCAAGTGAACGAGGGCTCACAGGCACCATCCATGCAAGGCCACTGACTTCTCCTACCCCTCCCTCAGCTGGATGCTAGGACCAGATCTGCCTTTTGGTCTCTTCGCAAAGCAATTTCTCAACTTTTGCACAACAAACAACCAACTGACTCCCAGAACAGATACAGGGTTTTGTCATTACCAYAGTGCTTTCAAAGGCTCATTCCTGGGCAAGCAGCACAGCCAAGGAGGATGCCAACTGACATGATATGGCCTTCACATGTCCCTCATCTCTGAGCCCCTTGGCATAGGTCAGCTGGCCCAAAGAGTGAGTTGGAATAGGTTTAAAGGGATGTAGGATTACAAGGCTTAATTTTAAGTGGAAGCTAAAGATTTCATAAAAGCTGACCAGCAAAATCCTAAGCCCCATATGAACAATAAGGTAAACATTACCTGGCATATAGGGCAACATTTTATGAATTCCTTCTCACCATAAATGGCAGCATTTTACAACATGATTTAAGTAAAACACATTCAAAAGACCACCTATGCAATGTGATCCGTTTGCTGTGACAGAGCTGTGCCCTTCCAGCCTCCTCAGCTGGATCATTTGGGGTGATTTTATAGAATTTGTAGACAAAAAGAATGTAATCTGTGAGGACTGACTTAAAAGCAATAATATACTTCTGTTATGCAATAATACACTCCTGTTAAGCAATAATATACCTCCATTAAACAATATTCAAAATTGTTGGCTGTATAGGTAATGGCAACTATATATAGAAATGCTATTTTATCTTTAAGGAACTGAAATATATTAAACTACAGGTGATGAGATGTTACAGGAAGACTCATTGTTAAGAGATCCTTACTCTGCATATGCATGTAAATAGTTTTATGGGGATATCCTGTCGAAGATGATGGGTTCCTCATGAGCAACAGCTTCTGAGCAAAAGGTTCCCTACCTTGAAAGTACAGAAATGTGAGACACAGCTGGGAAGTCTGCCTACAGGCAAGGCTTCAGGTGAGTAAAATGAGGAGGCAGATTTTGATGAAGAGAACCTAGGAAGCCCTCTCAGTGCCTTCTCTGTAATGGCCCAGTAAGAGAAATGAAGGGAAAAAAAAAAAAAAAAAAAAAAAAAAGGAAAAAAAAAAAAAAAAAAGAGAGAGAGGGAAAAAAAAAAAAAAAAAAGGAAAAAAAAAAAAAAGGGAAAAAAAAAAAAGGAAAATAACACTATTAACTGCCTAAATTCTAAAAATATGGTGTAATATTTCAGGCTGAACATGTATGTATACATACATATATAGCATGGTGGTTATTAGAGACACTACAGTGTAAGGCTTTTCTTCTCTCTGTCTCTAAAACATTTTCCCAAGTTAAGTACAATTCCCATGACCATCATAATCATTCATCTGGCTCTCAGGCTGGATAGTGGTACTGTGCGTCGTACTTGGCTGTGAATACCAGTGCACCCAATGATTTCCTTTTCCATGACATTTCTGAGAAACAAATACTGGATCTGATTCACATCTAGCCACAAATATGAATCAAAACCCAATACAAAATTGGATACACACTGGAATTTTGATAACTTGTGAATATGAATTTACTCCTGTAGTTGCTGAGCTGCTATGGGAAATCTGGAGCATGCTTGGAATTACAATTTTTGCTTTCCAAAAACGTGCATAGTTTGTTCCTTGTAATCATATTTCTGATGAAGTCAAAGACAGAAATCCCACTGAAAGAGCTGGGGAGGAAGGACTTTGTTTTAAAGACGTACACTTTATGGAACCTTTCCTACTTGCCGTCCTTTCAGTGTAAAATATAAGTCAGACTAATCCCTTTCTTTTTCTGTACRTTAATAGAGACTTGAAAGAAGAGGTTACAATTTTTATAAATTGGAATAAAGTGGCCTCTGTTTTCTAACACTTGCCAAAGCGTACGGGGTCAAACCGAAACAGTCACCCACACTGGCCAGTTACACGTCTTATTTAAACAAGAAATTASTGTCAAAGTTTCCAGTAATTAATTTCTATACCAATTTACATATTTCATTCCTTTCATTTTTTTGCTTTCATGTTTCGAAACTGTAATGCAGCTAACATCTATTTAAAGCAACCTCCCCTACCCGGTGATTGATGTTAGATACAACAATTACAATGCCAGTACTAGGGATAATTCTTTGCAGATGTTGTCAAATTACAGGTTAAATGAGGAAAAAAGTTCCTTTCTTCCGGCCACCCACTCTAGTTCTCTTGAAATAGGTGCAGAGTACTGTATATCCTGTGCTGTAGGTGCAGTAATTCCCCGTTCAGTCACTCATCTGGTTTAAATGACTTCCATTTGCCATTTCAAAGGATGACAGAACACTGTGTTCAGATTGTTTTGCAGGTACCAAAAATGCAGTAACTCTGCTTTGTGTTTTAGCTGGCAAGGAGAAGTGAGCTCGATCTGGCAACACTATGCTGGTTTTCCCTTTAATATAAATAACATTTGCCATTGTGAGCAAAAAAAAAAAAAAGAAAAAGAAAAAGAAAAAAAGTGAGGTTAGATTATTTTAACCCTTTGTAAACCTTTCCACTCTTTGAGATAAAACAGGATCCTTGTCTTCATGTTATAATCATAACAGCATGTATTTCGTGTTGACAGAAGAAAGATTGAGCATGGGTCCTGCATGGCTATGTAGTTTGGGGAGAGGTGATGAAACTTCTCCATTACCCAGCCCTTGTAGCGGGAGCCAGGCACAGTCACATTCCCTGAACGCAGGAGAAGGAAGGTAATGCACCATAAACAGAATATGGAAAAAATCAAGAACAAATTGAAAAAGTGGCTTTGCCTGCCCTCGCGTGTAGTCAGTGTTGGGCTGTGCTCAGGAGGAGAGCAGACCSTGCCGCTCTTGAGCTCAGCAAGACAACCCGCAGCGTCGGCGGAGCCCACCGCCGCGCTCCGCAGCACGGGTACGGCGGGCTGTGGGACACCGGGGCGTGCAGAGCCGCTTGGCACCGGTCCTGGGCACATCGGTTCCCTGGGAAGTGCCYCGGTTCCCTCACCAGAAAGTAATCGGACGAGGGGAGAGCAGGTGAAAACGCCATATGTGCACCAGGCGCAGGCAGCACCGGGCACCAGAGCCCCCGTGCAAGACGGGCCAAACCGGCTCGGTGGCGCGGATACACCCCACTGCCTCCGAGCAGACTCTCGAGCTGCTTCTGCRTTCTCGGTGCCAGTTTCTTGCAGGCTTGCCATGCTCGAGCCCCGAGGCTTTGAATGGGATTTCCATTTTAATTCTTTTTCTACATATGTTAGGCTACGATCCCTTCTTCTCGCAGTGTATGGGAATGAATTCTGGCCAAAAGAAGGAAAACAAGAATAATGTACAAATAGAAGTTGAAGCAGAGGATGGAAGAGCCAGGCTCTCACRCTTTATTTTCGGCCGAGGCGATGGCTTGCTGTGTGGCCTTATCCTCCCTGCATCTTCCTTCCACATCTGCTTAACAACAGCACGTAGAATAAATGCACTGAAAAAGCACTGCCAGGTATGACAGGAAGACAGCCCTATGAGTACCTGCAGGAAATAGAAATTGCTTTGGCCAAAAAGACCAGGGACCGATGGAAACACGTTACCAGCTATTTGGGTGATGGTGGACGGTCCACGCTGCCAATTTGTAACACAACCTCTTTCRTAATAAACTCCTCGGAGGCATCTGCACAACTGTGTGCGAGGTAACTGTTGCATGCTATTCCCTAAATAATTATATTCTCTAAATATTCACTAAATATTCCCTCTCTTTTCTTTAAATAACCGCCCCAGGACTCTTTCTCCTCCTGGCCACACCAATGTGCAATGCATCCTGAGGTAGCACCTCCCCAAGGGAGAAGTCCATTTATTTTTAACCTACAAAGTTTAATAATTTTCAGAACTAAGCTGCAGGGTGGTTTGTGAGTAGTGAAGGCACGAGCATGTGATTTGTATGCTGTGCTTCAGCGTCTTGGCTTCTGAGAGGAAAGAGCAGCTTGCTGATGAAGGCTTGTGGTTTTCCTGTTTGTTGTCTGGAAAAAAGCATGTGGAGGTGGGGTGCAAATGGGCAGAGTGGGGCAAAAAAAGGGAAAAATAAGAAAGAAAAGGCATGAAGATTTTTTCCTAAGTAACRAAGATGCTCAAGCCTTATTTGCTTTACACGTTGAAAAAAGTGCAGTGTCCCAAAGGTAACAGGATCAGAGATCCCGATCTTTGAAGCACAATCTTAAGGTTTACACAGTATTTGACCTACRTGCAATGGTTACGGGTGCTGCAAACGTGGCTGCAGCTACTAGAAATTAAAGGGGTTTGGTCTGCTCCAAAATGAAGCCAAAGAGCCTTTTGCATGTAAGAATGTTTAAAGCTCTCCAGCAACACTGCTGCCCAGCCAAACAGGCAGTTTCTGTAAAAGGATAAAGAGCTTCCTGCCAGCCTCCTTCACTCTGTTTTGGTTTATTATACACTTTTGCCACATTAAGTGATTTTAAAACCAAAGGGCTTGCTTTCCTGGTAAAAGAGGGTGGACAGGATTGTGAAAGATGAAGGATGTCTAATCTATGACTTTCAAGGGTGTAGGATGTGGAAGGCTTGGTTGAGAATTTGGTCACGGATTGTATACTCTTTCCTGTGCACAGACTATCCCAAACTGGTCATTATTTAGTTCATTCTTTAAAAAAAATGTAATAATTAACATGTTACTGGTTTTATTCATGGTATAAATTAAACACAACTGTTCAAAAATGCTACTGTGAGCACATTGCTAGCTTAAGAGAATGTGCAAACAGTAGTGGCATAAATATTTCATGGATAACTTGAAATTTTGCTCATATACATTGACAACTTCAAAACCAGTTTTCTCCCACTGCCTTTGCCAAGTGAGCTCAACAGTCCACAAAAAGGAAGCGTGAAATGGCCACAAGCGTATCATCCAGCGCTAGAAAATAAAGATTYCTCCGTTGATAGAGGAAATAAATTGCTTTAATATATGTTGATATTATATACCAAGCCTACAAACATGTGGATTCCTGCACTGAAGCCCAGCTCTGGAGATAAGCGCAATCTCTGTACATTCAATACTATATTTGCAGCTGTTTGTATGGAATGTTTGATACATTCCATAATATTTTTGTTAGCAACTGCCCAATATTGATTTCCAATGGCAATAATTTTGAAGCCTTGACCGGGTAAAAGAAAAAATCTTGCCCCTATGGTGTTAGATTTAAGAAGCCAACACTGACATAGTAAGAGTATAGCTGTGCACCAAATCTTTGTTTAGATAAAGTCATTTGCTTATTCGAATTTATGGCAGAATTTATATTGCTATCTACAAATAGATATCAATAGTTAAAGAGATTTTATAGCATTTTGACATTCAATATATTATGCAGGTTTAAAAGGCTCTGGAAAATGGATGAACTATCTAAGCTGAACAACTTTCCACTTGTAAAAATGCTTCTCAAAGTACAGACGATTCAGATTTAATACTTAGTCTTGCTTGTTTAAGCACATGCTCAAATGTGGACAGGTTTTTCATATTTTAATCCTGACAGAACAATGCAGTCTCCTCAGAGCCAACGCTAAATGAAAAAATGACAGACATATCTTATTAGGGAAGATAATTTAAGTAATACTTATTTTTAATGCTCCACTTAAGCAATACTATTTTATGTCTTCAAATACATACAAAAATCTTCTCTTTCCGTTGTTGATTTATATTACAGCTTGCACTGCAAAGATTCTTATAAAAATAAGATTTTTGAGTTGATTTAAGTCCCTAACATGTTGTAAGAGCTCTATTACATATCCCCCAAACACGGTGTGATGGATCCTATTTTTATGCTATGCTTCCTTCTTCACAAGCGTAATTTCCATTTGCCAGATAGCAACTTGGATAAAAGCTCTAAAATAATAATAAACTTAGACACAAAACTCTTTGAAAAGGATAATTTATCTTATGGAATAGTCGGAAACCTAGAGAATAATCTTTGACTGATACAAATAATAGAAAATTTCCTAAATAACTTTTGCTCCTGGTAACCTTCCAAGCAAGTAATTCACAAAATATGACTTTCTTCATTGGAAAGGTTATAAAAATTTGTTTGTTGGAGGTAGGGAAGGAAATGTAATTAAAGGCTAAATTCAGGCTCACATTTCATTTTAACTAAAAAAATATGTGTGATTTGGATATAAGTCACCTAGGTACTTCCTTTTTTTTTTTTTTTTTTTTTTTTAAGGCAGTGCACATTGTCAGCAAATCAGATTATCCAATAGCAGAAGTACATCTGGCTGAGCTGACTATGCCAGGTAACCTTAAATAGAAACTCTGCAGCAGTTAACTGTGTTGCAATACTGGGCTTTGCTGGTAATACTTATCGAAAGTTCCCCTTTGTAGCATTTCTATAAAAAATAAAAAGGGAAGAGGTGAAATGAAAACATAAAGCTTGTTGGGGTTTTCTGTATTTATAAAAAATCCCTTTGCAGTTGGAAATGCTTACAAAGGCATATATAAAATACAGCAACTCCAGTTATTTTTAACTGCATATGGTCTACATAAAATGAAGCTATAGATCATGGAAGCTATAATGAAGGCAAGTTAAAGACCATAGCAATTCCAGTACTTTAGCTAGTCTTGAATTTATAATGTCTTCAGGTAATACTTCAGCATTCAAAGGATAAATAAAACAAATTTCTCCATTATTGGTCATAAAAGAAAATATTAATTCGTTCCCTTGGTAATTATTTTAATTATACGAGTGGGATCCTCCTCTCGGATACATTGCATGCGTGACCTTACGTCGGTTCCGACTTTTATTCGCACAGAAGCGGATTTGACAAGACATATTGTGGGTATTTGCACTGCCTGCTACATTTTAGATCAAAATCAAGTTCTGGATCCTCAGTGCCTTACAAGTCACTTTTAAACTGAGACRAAGCGTTCGGTTCTGGGGCTGAGCACTCAACTTAAAAAACCCTTCTTTCCCCAAAGGCAAATACTGTATGAAAATAAATTAAAACCCAAATTTTGCTGGTCAGCTCTTTTGAATTTATAAATAGGCAGTTTCATGTGAAGACAAGTGACCTGAAACCTTGGTTCTAATCTTTGACAAGTCTTGGAAATGCCCTTTTTTTGTCCTTTCTCAAGTAAATTTTAGCTTCATTCTGTCTTCATTATTTCAGCGAGGATATGCATAAAACAAGCTACTATACAATATGAATAAAAATGGCAGAATCTGACCCGAAGTGAATTACCACAGGGAAAAAAAAGGACTTGTGAAAGAAAGACAGTGCACCAAGAGAGCATGTTTGAGCAGATGTGCCATTACATGCCCACAATTCATTTGTAAGCTAAACCATTTCTCCATACTTTTAAAGTTAATTGCGTATTTTGATCTATTATATCAAATATATGTTTGAATTTTCAACTTAGAACAAATACATCAATGTCAAACAGAGCCGCATGTGCAGGAATCTCCTTTTGCAAGATTCCCTTTAGTATATAGAACTCATACTCTTTGAACAAAGAAGAATTATATTTTTGGCACATGGATTAAAAGTTGTGAGGCTAAATCCTCCAAGTAGTTGCCTGCATTGATGCATCTTGGGTTTTACTAACCTTAGATACTCTAACCTATATCTCGCTCTAAGTTGTGTAAACTAAAAATATGGATCTCTACYCATTTTCCTAGTTATTTCCCTTCAAATATTCCCTTTTGTCTGATCCCAAAGCAAAAGACTARAAATATGTTTGTATAGAAATTGTAGCAATAATGACCTTAGCCTGTGCTTTGGCCTGTCACATCCCACGTGGTATGAAAGAACTTCAGCTAAGGTGAGCTGAAGGGCATATGTGATTTCTCAAATAGTTCAATAAGTTTTGCCAGAGCCACACAGAAACTGCAGAGACATATACTGTGCTGCACACCCACTCTCTACGTATAGAGTACCGATGATTCTCTGGCTAGCTAAAAACTTAAAATAAATGTCTGGATACAGCTTCTTCTCGATGCTGCAACATATGGCTTTCTAGCRCATGCTAATGAAAAGGTAAGTGCACAAATCCCTGGGAATCCAGGTGCAGCCGTACCCCGGGAACCGAGCTGTGCTGGGGATTACACTGYGTATAGCACGTTCCTCGGGCAGTGGATCACAGCAATTTTATAGAACAATTAACTAACCCCAACTTAGTGACCCCGTTCAGAAGAGGTGGCATCTTATGACTGTGAATTTGGGAACAGCCACCACTGGCGTTAGCAAACCTGGGCTGTTAACCCTCTGAGSACCGGGCACACGCACACGGCTGGAAGCTGGCTCTTCACTCATGGTGGTGATGGGTTACCTGCTACGCAATCAGCCCGACTGCAGGGTCATGGCATGTAAAGTCCAGTTSAACTGGACACCTCTCCTGTTTTACGAGCCTGAAATGTCAGGATTCTGACCACTAAATCAGAAGAAGAGGCGTCAATAGATTTGAACACGGCCAGCGACATAGGTGCAACACTTTTCTCAATCTTTTGCATTTACCTCTTASGTGCTTTAAATCATAAAACACATTTTCTAAACCATGGGTCCAGTGTTTGTGTAAGTGCTCCAGCAATCCCACAGTCTGAGGTTGCATGCAATACGGACTGAACATCTGAGTTTTGTTTTCATATGGAAATAGGTAAAATGGCTAAATGCTCATAAAGTATTTCTGCCTAGGCAGAGAGAATTCAGACTTTTCCATGGGTGGCAGCGACAGAAACCTGACAATAACAGCATAATGCACAAGTCAGAGAAGGGGAAAAATTTGACCAGAGAAACGGGAAAATGGTACTAAGTTATTTTGTATGAAAGGCAGGCATTAAATATCTACCGGCTAGGCAGAAGAGGAGGAGGAAGCATCTTGGTCTCCGAAGTCTGATCCACAGGACTCCCACACAGTTAACCGGGTGGATTTCAGATTTATCTACCTTAGATGGGGATGGGGCTCTGAGTCACCCTTGCTCGCTGCTGAATCCGTGCCTCCACAGACTCTGGGTGCTTCGAGACTATATCTGTTCCTCCTTCCCATGCAGGGGATCACGAAATCATAACTATCAGGTAGGATATAAAGCGGGGGAAGATGAGGCTGAGTCACAGCAGAACTGACAAAACCCACTGGCTGCTGGATCTGGGGGAAACACGGTCAGATAAGGGGAAGAAAGCTTAACTCATTACTTTCCCACCTCCCATAACCCACCATCCAGACCTTTCAGTCTGCCATAGCGGCCAAGGAAAAAAGCGAGAATCGCACCGAGACCTGGATGGTCCCTGGACTCCACGGCGAGTCTCCTGGGGTGAGCCTTCAGCTCATCAACCTCTTCATGACATAGGAGCTGCCAAGAGCAGCAATCTGCACAGGGACTTGGGGCGATAACCTCAGAGACCCTGGCATGTATTCTCAGATCCCCTGGGTATCGCTAACCACCCTTCAAGCAAATCCATGGGTAAAGCTTGAGGCAATCAAGTTCGGCTTCTGCCCTGACGTGTTTGCTCCTTCCAGAGGTGAGCAGGGGTATATCCCCATCCTGTATGACCTCACCAATTAATTTGGGAATTGTCAGTCTCCAGACAGATTATTCTTCCATCCTGGATTACATGCTGGCCTCCCTTGCTCCCTTTCCCCTAGCCTTTGCTTGTGAAGGACCACGGAGCAGTGATGTCTGAGGTTGCTTTTATTTTTTCCCCTCTCACTACTCTATGTGCAGGCTTTTTCAGTGAAGGACACCCACCAACCTTAAAGATTTTAAAATAAATCTTATTTTAAAAGTTAAAAAACGAGCCCCACAGAAATCTGGATGACTGAACAGATTTGTGACCCAGCTTTGCTAAACAACAACTAACCAAAGCCTTGAACCAGAATTGGAAAATATATTTTTTTCTCTCTGAGATTTGAAAAACACTGGTTTGGGGTTTTTGCCATGATTTTTGACTTTTGTATGCTTCTGCGTTCACATGTGCGAGCGAAGTGCTGAGTCACAAGAAAGTTTTCCAGCCCAGCTCTGTGCCTCTGTGAAGTTCATAGCTCTAAAATCATGTTCATATAAAACATCTGCATGTTTGGGTGCTTCTCTGAGCTCAGTTTGGCATTCAGGTCTTTGGAGAGCTGCCTGGGACAACAACAAAGTTCTGCAACATTTATGTGATCTGACCCTACCTCACCAAAAAGGCAGAGCGGTGCCGAGGTGCAGATCCTGCTCCATCCCCGATGCCACTCGCTGCAGAACCCGGCGTGGGGGGGGGGGTCCCTGAGAGGTGGCTGATCTCATTGCACAGGCTCGGGCAGGGAGACAGCCAAGCGTAAATAAACTGAATCCTTCAACTCTAAATATCATTGCTTCTCTTGTTTCTTTTTTCCCCAAATCTTATCATGTGAACGCAGTGTAGTTTTTTGGTTTAATAAGAATAATAATGGCTCAGGATGCAGGAAAATGACTCACATGGAGCTAGTCCAGCTCTCCTAGTTGGTTCTAGTCAGGTCACGATGAATCAGATGACCCTTATCTTAGTTTAAGACTGTGAATAAAAACCTCTCCCCTCTACAACCTGGCCAATTTTTATTACAGTATGCAGCGTATCTCCTTCCCCTCTCGCATTTCCTAGCTCTTCAAGTCTGCCTATTACCTTCTCTGCAAAATTTCCCGTGCATACCTCCCTCCTGAGTTCACCTCTGAGTAAATCCTCTTCTATACTCTGTAATTTCCCCTTGTCTTATACTGTTTTTTTCCTTTTCTTTGTCCTGTCTGAGTCTCAGTTTTATCGCTCTTCTAGCTCAAGACGAATACTGCCATATGCTTTCTCATGCGTTGTTACACATGACCTGCATCCCACCCAAGCCAAAATTGCTTTACTTGTTTTAAAACCCTCAGTGGATTTGTACTTTGGACCCTTGAGAGATTTCAGCTGTATCTGAAAACAAAGCAGAAAATAGACCCTTTCTTTTTTTTTTTTTTTTATCACTTTCATAATATAAACTACGGCAACACTTTCCAAACCAGGAATACAAAACTGCTTCTCCTTCCCTGACTAGACAGTTCATAAAGGTTTGGGTTCAAAACTGCAGTTTTTGTCCACTTTTCCCTGCAATAAAAATAACAGATCAAATAATAAATCCCATGTTAGTGACCTTTCTATTCCCTTGGTAGTTCATTTGTGGACACCCTGGCCTATATTATGAAGAAAGTAGTAACTGAAAAAACAGATGAAAGGAAAAATAATATTTAGTATTGTTACATGAAAGAGAAGTTACCATAGGTCTGGCTCCAGAGCAAGAGCTAACCCAGCTTAGCTAGAAAAAGACATGTTCCCGTAACAGGGGAATAGTTTTTGTTTCACATTTCTGCCTTTTTTGCTCAGAGACAGGAAATCAAGGAGACTGCAAAAGAACGACTAACCTGCGTTACACTTGAGTAAACTAAGATTAAGAAACAAAGCGGCAAAAAGCATTGGTGAACTCAAGAAAGGATTACACAAGCTTATGGATGATCAGCCTAAAAATTCAGTCGTCCCCCAACAGCCGCAAACTCAGAAAGTCCCTAAAACACAACTTACCAAAAGCCAGGAAGGCATACCAAAGTCCTATTCTTATACGGCTTCCCAAACTAGCCACTGTCAGAGACAGGGTACTGGGCTAGAGGGAATTTTGGTTTGGCCCAGAATAGCCTTTCTTACATTAGTAGTTGAAGATCACTCGCTAATCTTTAATAAGAGCAGTCTGGCACCAGCAGGGTAAAGCCATGCAGACCTACTGACTSCTGCTTTCTTGCTTTAACCTCTCGCTTGCACCGTCTCGCCCTCTGCCACGATTCTGCAAATCTGTCTGAAACACAGGGAAAAAAATATTACTGCAATATACCCCAGTGGAAAACTAGGTAAAAGGAGTGCCACACCTTGTCTTCCAGTCTCCCTTTCCCGCAYTCATAGCTTCTAGTGTTTGAATGGGGCCGGACTGGGCGAAAGCTTGGTCAGTGCATGGTCATTCTCAGCCGAAATGGGTGAGCCCTCGCTCCTTTCACTGTCCAGCAACCGGCATCTCCGAGGCTTCCATCCGCCTGCTCACACCACATCCTTTTCGGAGCCGTCCACGAGACGCTGGTGCACACACTGCGTGCACAAGCACACGAGAGAAGAGCGAGCGCATAGCTGCTTTCCTATAATTACCATCTATCGCTCTACCTGCGGATAGGGATGGGAATAAAACAGCTTTCCCCTTTTCTCTGCAGAACCTCCAATTTTCTGCTGTTCAAAATTGTGGGTAGCAGACAATCAAGTTGCAGCTACACCAGTGTGAAACTGCCATTGCATCACCGGCTTGCAGACACTGTTACAAAACTGAGGCAAGACAAGGCTCTGGGAGGTTCATAAATGTTTCAACATAACCTGAACAGAGTTACAGGGAAGCCGGGTCTAAATCTGGAGATTTCTGGATTTGACTACGTACAGCTTGAAAGTCAGTSTTGTCAACCCTGAGTGTAGAAAACCTTGTCAGCCTTTAGTTGATATGCACTGGATGTTTTGTATTGAAGATCTTCACTGTATTTTTAGGTTCATTCACTTAGAATCAAAAGACAGCTTAGGGGAGACAAGCCCGCATATATGAAGTAAAAAAAAAAAAAAAAAAAAAAAATACTTGCACGAAGCCCCTGTGAACGCAAACTGCAAGCCATGGTTTGCTGAGTTTAAATCCAACTGTAGCTACTAGTTATCTGCAGTTCTGATAAATATTCATGTATCATATGTTCATATCTGACTGCAGGAAAAGAAAAAGGATTGAGAGCTTTGTCTGCCCTATGAGCTTTTTATCTGTGCTTTAGTAACCTCCTCATACTTAGTAAATAAGAACGTTTCTTTGTTCAGACTTTAACACTTTTAATACCCTTGCAGATTCAGCAAACCTTTGTTCTAAAATGCTTTGTGCCCATTAGGGCTTTTGATTATAGATTACACCACCATTTGATTTATTTTTTTTTCTCATGGGCAACATATTCTTCTTTCATTGAGCAATATTCAGAAACTTGGAAATCTAACCTGTGTTTTAGTCTCAGGACAGACACATTCTTATGGTAAAAACCTCCCCAATTGAACTTGGGATGCATTCAACTCTTGTATGGTTGATACTTGGCCAGGTTAATTATGCAATCACCCCAAGTAGAAGAGGACAGCAGGATACATGAGCATTTTTCAAAGACTTGTTTTTAGTACAGAGACAGTTTTCTGGAATCAAATAAAGAAAATGGAGAATGTCTGTGATTTACAGTGAACTGGCACTCTGAAAATGCAAGGATTTAAAAGATCAACAAGGCCAAATTTGCAGTCATTTAGGGAATGATTACAGCATGCATCTACATATCCAAGTTTAATCAAGCTACCTTGGGTACCAGCAGCAGAATAGCTGTGGCAGCAGTGGGCTTCAGCACGAGCTGTACAAGCCTGCTTGGGACCCTGGATGCCTTCTCAGGCAGTTGGCCTGAACCAAAGTCCATGCTGATATGGCTCCACTGCCACTGGCATGCCCGCAAGCCGAATTAAAACCAGCTCGGTTGGGTCTAAATGTGCTGCAGTCGTTCTGATGGCTCGTGGAGAACAGGATCAGGCTTCTTGCACCCTCCAGCCACACCATTAGCGCGCGYGGGGACACGTGGTGTCAGCGGGGGTCTTTGCCTTGGCATCCTGTAGACCAACAGAGAGGACAATGTCCTGCCTTCGTATGGATTTGTAATGTAATATATGGCCCCGTTCTTTAGTTTGGATGACTGTCACGAGGCTGCCATCTAAAATGAAAACAGCTTAATGCAAACAGGATGCCAGCTCTCAGTATTTAAAAATCACGAGCCAGAATCCAGAAAGTCAGAAGATTGGCTTTAAAATCATGGCAGTTCAAGAGACAAGAATTGTGTTGGGTTTAATCATTCTGCTGTAACTGGATTCATGTTTTTAAGCTTTTTCTTAGTAAACACATGGGCTGGAAACATACTTTCAAAAGTACTTACTCCAGCAGTTGGGGCTGTAGGGAAAATAGCAAATATCACAAGACTTGTGCTAAAATTGCAAAAGTTGCCAATGCCTAAACACGCCCCTCCCCCCCCCCCCCCAATTTGGCTTCAAAGGTRAACTATTTATTAACTAAATCCTACACTGTCAAACTAGCTGATGATTCTGGATGCCTCTAAACAAACTACAGACACCTCAAAAAGACCTGATTTCTCAGAAGGCGTGTGCTCAGTTATAATAATTTAAGCCAAAACTATTATGAAAAGAATGCAACGATTCCAATTTAACATTAGCCAAAAGGTTTGGAAATTTTTTTTTCTGAACGCCAAGATCTCCTCAGAGATCCTCACCAAAAAAACCCATTAGGAATGAGCAGCTTTAAATTTGTATTTTACCATTTCCCACGGCCCACATACGTGCACACTCTTTCTTTCCCCATTCCTTCACCGTCTCTGTTGGTCAGAAGATAAAGCCATCCTTGTCATCTTCTACTAATACTAAGAAAGGCAGCAAGAAATAAAAAATCAAGTCCCTGTCATATTCCATCGAGCACGCTGGCTAGATACGGATGTCTCGCCCCCATTTACAATCTGAACCAAAAGATTTGAAGCCAAGAAAGCAGCTGGCACAATAAAAACAGTAAAAGCTCTAGCTGGCACCTCATGCTGACAATGACTAGCCAAATCTCCATGGGGAAAAATGCCAGTATAGATTTCTGTGACAAAAACAACAAAATAGATTTTTGTCAATGTACATAGATTTGACAGGAAGTCAGACAAATCTATCAATAATGAGTGACATATATCTGCAATATTCCCAAACAAAATGGTACATTTGAAGACAAACTGAGAAAATAACTAATTGTGTTACGTATGACACATATTCATCTGGACTTTTTGATCATAATGCTGTAATTCATTAATGCAGGTTATGCTGCAGTTATCCTAGGAAGAACTGACCAGATATACCAACATGTTTCTAAGTGCTTTCTAAAGCATCCTTCAAAACACTATTRTTTCAGAAAGGGGCAAATCACTTCTGAGGATCTTGCAGTTAAAAGCAAGGCTTTGTGAGATGGAAACCGGCATTTCCAACTCTGGCGCAAACTTTTTAACTAGCATCTCTATTTCCACACTTAGAATGTAGGGACAATATTAAAAAATGGATACCAAAGAGTTGCCATGCAGTCTTTTTCCTGAGAGATTATACATGAGAGATAGTATGTTGTGCTACGCAATTAAAATATTGCCAGCGCTCTGCTGACACCGAACAACACTTGCGAGAAATTACCATTTATTTCACAGCCAGATGCGTGCTGTGTTGCGCCCACATGGAGCCCATGAGAACCAAGTGGCTCTGCTTTTGGAAAGACCTCAGCTCTGTAAAAACTTCAACAAGGGAAAAAAACACAAACTATTTAAGAATGTCCATAGTTGATAAACTGAATCTAACTTAATGTTTACGTATCGCAAGCCAAGCCTCTTATCACGCATAGCATGGTGCACCTTAGTGAGTACATGTTGATGAATTAGGTATCAAAGATCTTCAGGCACATAGATTTTTTGCCTAACTTCTGGCCAAACTTGGGACAGATTCTGACAAAGCTAGAAAGATATGACTGGGTTCAGAAGCCACAGTGATTTTCTTAAAGTGAGTGTCTAGCAAGACAGCTATGCAAACAGATGGCAAGACCTAGATAGAAAATGCTTTTTAAGTGAAAAGACAGAAACTCATGAAAAAATGTCTTACTCATACAAATTCTATAGAGTCTTCAAAAATATCTGAAGTAGTTGTTATACATAAATGAACTAGATGAGCCAAAGTCATCTTTACTTGGGAGGAAGTGTGTCAAACACATTGGCCTGATTTACCATGAGGTGTGCGCTGCCTTGTATATCGGTATAAATAAGAAAAGTATGAAAGCTGTAAAAAGTGCCCCAGCCACTAAGTCTCAGACGTTTATTCTAACAATCAAAAAGCTCCAAAGATTTGGGAAGTTCCTTTTCATACACAGTTCACTGACTGATGGAGAAGACCACAGGTCCTGTCGTTCTTGCATCCCAGAAGCCCCCAAATCAACAACTAAACCATGGATAGAGAAGCTTGTAGAAGCTCTCTGAAAGCTACAGATTTTCTGTAATAATTTATGAATACTGTTCCTTGCTTTGATAGTCATGATRTCTACATCCTGAACATATTTAGTAAGTTTAATAGGTAACCGTAAGAAAAGCAACCAGGAAAAGGAGGATGCAACCTCTGTGCAGCAAACATTTTAGGGAAAATTAAGAGCCATTGGCTGAGCCATTTCCAGCCAAGTCTACATTTTGGTTTGGACTCAAAGGGCCAAATGAAAGAAGAGGGAAGAAATCGATGGCAGGTTTAAAATAAGCCTCTTTCTCAAGAGAAGAGAAATTTTTAGGGGGGGTAAAACTTGAGCAGTGACTAAGGAGAGCTTGAAGGAGGCAGGCACTGGGATTAATAAACCTTGACCTGAGTTCATGCCTGTCAACAAYTGTTTTAAAATCCTTTTTTTTTCTACTGGACAAAAATATAAGAGTTGGATAATTTGGAGTCTAGATACTTAATTTCTGCTGATGCCAGTGTTAACTAAAATCAGCGAGATAGTACCTAAATATCTCTGAAGGCCTCTGCCCATTTATTTAGACAGAATTAACCATTCTTCCTATTTCAAGACGACAGGTTTGTCACWCACACCCTGCACGCAAACATGCATCCACAGGCAGACACAACTGGGCACAGGTCCCAAGGGGAGAGCTCAGACGCCCAGTTCGGAGAGCGGCTGGGGAGCAGTGGTGGATGCTGTGGGCCGTGACCCCCAGATGGGACCACACCACCAGCTGCACTTGGGAAGTGAACAGAGGTATGGCTGGACCTGGGACACAATGAGGTCCTCAAAAGCTACACAGAATTACTGCCAAAATAAACGTGTTTTAGACCATCCTTTGAGCATTTTACACCCTCCATTTATTTCTTTTTTAGYGGCTTTATCAAAAAATGTGAATCTACAGTTTTGAATACATTCTGTTCTGTAAGGTAATTTCCCCTTCGAAATGAAAAACGGAAAAGAAGTAGGTAATGCTTTAATTTGTTATTAGGAGTAATTACTGTCTGGCCTCGAGGGGTTACTTCTACATTGGTTTTAACAAGAAACCCATTTAACATATATTTATCTTTGTAAATTGTCCTGAATGATCAGCAAATACCTAATCATCTGCAAAAAGCTGTTTAAAACATCCTTACCCTGATAACAGGAAATTATAACCTATGAGACCAAAGAAGCTGAAGTGGTGGTTTAAACCATGATAGACATTTGCAAGGAGGCAAGAAGTAGGTATTTTCACATGTTTTCTTTGAAATTTTTTCTTTGGTTATTAACACATCAGGAATAGATCTATTGTGTTCCTCCCGTAGCYGTGCATGGCACAGACAGGCAGGACCCTGCATCTGAAGCCTCCTGAAGTCCTTGAGGAAAGACGAGTGCGTATGCGGAACCACCTAGGCARAGCACAAACCTTCGTGCTGGATGTTGAGAGGAATTCAGGCCAGTATTAGACCTTCCGGGAGGGCTCATGAATGCTGCAGATAAGCAAAACACCATAAATGTAGAGAAAATCTCAATACTTGAAGAGCGAGGGGATCCCTCTCAGACTTCAAACCTTTTTGTATTGCAAACAATTGCAAAATTTATTATTTATTGAAGGCCCTGTGACATGGTTAGAGTTAAAGACAGACTAAAATTGGACCTCACAGTTTTGCTTTGACACATGAAAACAGACGTGAATGTCACATCGTTCCTCTGCCCTGCTTTCTCTGCTCATGTGAGCGGACAGGGGATGGAAAAATACAATTTTCCTCTCTAGGGACTGCATAGCTCAAGGGAYTGGTAATAGGACACAAGCCTTTCAGCCCTAAATCAATTACTCAGAATTGACTCAGGTTGTTAGTAACTGAGTTTGTTTGTTTAGCTGCATAAAATACATAAAATATATTCATTCTCACAAAGAATGTCATTTTTGCTCAGTACAGACCAGAAGCCAGAGAGGCTCAAAGGATACCTTCCCACCTTTTCCTACTGACTTTGAGAGTCTAATGAAACCAAAATCTTGAACCAAAATATGGAAGCAATCATTATTGCTCRTATATAGCTAAGAATACCCACACTCTGGACAAAACACTCTCAAAAGTTTCTTTACAACATCTCCCAAATCAAACGAGCTCACCCAAGGTCTGCAACTACAAAAAGCCTCAGATGAGCAGRTCTATGAGTTTGTGTTCAGAAAATTTCGGCAAATCTGCTTCCAAGGCATTCTGTTAATTAGGAACTGGTGGGTTTTTTTCTGTAACAAAAGTAAGCATAATTTTACACAAACATAATTTTACCTTTCATGAGGCTTAAGAGATTCCTTAACTCCATATTAATTCATATAGGCATGATAATGAGCCAATAAATATCCAAGCGCAGGTAATACTCAATCTTCACCAACATCTAACCATAATCACCAGCTCCGTGACACTGAGCTGACCATGGATGCAGAACAGGAGCATAAAACAGCTGAATATTTAAAGGGAAGTGGTCCCATGAGAGTTACCAACAAATACCAGGCATTTCTTTATGCACTATTTTGCTTTTTCTCTTTCCAGACCCAGAGCACAACCAGGAAGTGCTAAGGCATGTGAAAATTTGTAAAACAAACACAAAAAGTTTTCAAAACTTTCATAAACCTCAGAAAAGTTTATGTTTGGTTTGAGGAATGCAAAAAAAAAAAAAAAAAGAAAGGAAAGAAAGAAAAAAAAAAAAAAAGAAAAAACAGTTCTGGTTCTTATTTTTTCTAAAGTGGTTCAACTGTCCCTAGTTCATCCGCATGAATTTGCTCTGTGTTGACACTCGGCAGCCAGGGGTTTTCATCCCAAGAGTGGATGATCACGAAACACAAAGAAAAAAAAGACAAAACAAAACACCAAGCAAAAAAACCCCTCCAAACGACAATAATTTTTTGATGTATTTAGGTCACGCAGAACTGCAAAGGGAGACTTCTTTCTACCCTTACAGATTTATTCCAGACTCAAGACCCCAAATTGTCCTTAAAAATATAATTATTTAAGAGTTCAGTTTGCAGTGGAGCACTGTGAACAGAAGCACTGGTGTCCGGAGCAAGACTCATGGGGACAGGGGCAGGTGGAAGAGGGGAAGAGGGGACGAGGGAGCAACGCTGCCGTTCTGCCCCAGCAAGGGGGAGCAGACAATGCACACCTCCCCCTGCATCTGAAATCCAGATCAGCCCCTGGGCCCACAGTCTACTTTATCAGACTGGAACCTATTAAATATCTGTATCACTCACAAAACTGCATGAGGGACCATAAACAAGATATATCTTTTTTTAGTTGGATGGATGAAAATATGTTTTCTGTAGAAAGTCCAGAAACTGTTTCCAATTTTTTTAAAAAGAGACATAGATGTATGGACACACGCATACCATGGCAGCAGACTTTTTAGAGCAGACATATTTAATACTTTCAAAATCTGTGTTCTGCTTCCCTGTTTGCAAGGGCAAGTCTGTACAGACAGGACAAAGTCAGYCCTAAATTAGTTCAGTAGCAGAGAAAATTGGTGGGACAGATTTCAGGAGCAAGCTGGTGGCTGGGACCCAAAATCAAGTGATGAAACCCGAGTATGGGGTGGCATCGCAGCTACATGGATGCAGATGAAATCTCCAGGTAGGGATGGAGGTGATCTGCTTGGGTGAAAGAGGCTGGGCAACACTGACAGTAAGAGAATTCATTAACAGGCATTACAAGAATAGCCATGATTGTAAAAGTCTTTTCCACCCAACCCAGATTTTCCAGAGCCTTTCACAGAGCTGYTTTAAGAAAATATAAATTAAAGGCTCTGCAATGGTGCAGAGGTTCACAAAAGCCCTTTAGAGAGTRACACAGCTGGTGAGTTTGCAGCACACCCTGGTTAACTCTCGTATGCCTTGAGAAATCAAAGAGGAACTTCCAAAAATTTAGAGGTATTAGAAATGGCGAGAATCATAGTTTGGGAGAGGTGACTAGATGGTCAGTATCCTATGATTTCCACAGCCACTTAACATCTTCAGCCCTGACACAGGGGCTAAGCAAGTGTGRCATCCCCACAGAGGAATAACCACTGACTTGCCATCTGATGCCCGCGTTTCGAGGTCCCTTTCAGGGCTCGACTCTGTCCTCTGGTACCATGGGTGTGCACGGCCAATGTTGTCCGCCCTGTAAATCAGCTCCTGCCCTGGTGCATTCATGTGTGGTGATTATTTTAAAGGATTTATGGCGAGGCTTGCTTTCACACCACGGGACTTGCCTGAGCTGCAGGAATGACATTCCAAGCTTTTATTTATTTCTTTATTTGCCAGACCCTTAACGTTATTCCTCTGTAGCTTTTTGGCGCATGAATTTATGGCACTAAAACTCTAATACTTCTCTTTGAATATACTTGTGGACGTTTCTGATCTCACTTTAATTGGGCATGCTTTAGGCTCACATAAAATATTAACATCTTAGCCAATGAAAGTCAGCGCCCAAAGCTCAGACGGTTCTAAAATTAATATAACCTTGTTTCTTGCTCACAGAAGCCACAAAAGATCAATTCCAGAATAATTTTTTTTCAGTATCTGATAGCTCATTTTATCCAGGCAAAACATGCCTGTTTCATGACCTTCTGGACATGCTGTGATGYACATATATTGTTTGTAGGGTTGAAATAAGGACAGACTGAAGCTTTTGATATAAAGATTATTYGGGGAGAGTTTGATTATTCCTTCAGCTGACTTATTCTTAGGTACACAGGCCTAACGATTTTTCCATCTCAGAAATCAAAAAGTCTATTATTATTTTAAAAGCTAAATAATGTTGATATAACTCTTGTTTATTAACTTGGTTTCCCTCAGCAAAGGGATTTATAGTCCTGCACTGTCTCTGAATGCATTGTTGCCATCACCCCACAATATAACCAYATACAAGAGAAGGTTAAGAAACTCCTATTTTGAAAGTACCTACAGGTTTCCTAAACACAGTCTAACAAGTAGAGGAATAAAATTCAGCGAGATGACCGTGTGATGGCATAGCTGCAGCAGGACCTCRGCCAGATCGGTGGGCACTGAGAACTGGCACAAGAGGAACCAGAGGTAAGAAGGTTTGATGATTTCTAGTGTTTACAACACTTTTTGCTTACTTTTTTTTTTTAAAGTCCCTAAAATGACCAGTTGCTCAATCCTAAGAATAGGACTGCCATTGAATTTAATAAACCAGCTCACACCACAAACCTGCCTCAAAAAATAGAGGTACTTACGGTACGCCCTAAGATGATCATACGCTGGACAATTCCTACCCGTTGCAGAAGCCCCTTTACATCAGCTGAGAAAGCCAYGGGTGTCAGTAACACCGACCCATCGGGGGGTCAGCCCTGGAGATACTAAGTCTGCTGAAGAGCTGCTTTTCTGGGCGCTGGGGAAGAGTTAAGTCTGCCCCACGCTGCCTCCTCCTTGCGACTGTTGTCAGGAACGTGAATTCACATTGGGCCGGTTCCCGTTCCTACTCCAGCCCTTGTCACAGCAATGAGCTATGGGCATTGCAATGCCTGACGGTTAYATAAATCATCGCCGTCCTTTGCACTGTCTTGACCCTTTTAATATTCTCTAATTCGGTTGGGTAGCTGTTCTCCATCACCCCGACAACTGTTTGGGGTGACTTCAATGCAAGAAAGAGGACGCCCGGGCTAGCTAGCCCGTTGCAGTGAGGGATGTTACAGAGGTCAAGGTTGTACAAAGTTGTGCAGTTCCATTCTGCCTTAATTATACCAAATTTTGCCTTTACTGTTTTAATACTTTTTTGCAAAGAAGAAAAAAATAAATCAACGCACCATTTCTAAAGAGAATCTTTAGAAATGCTATACACTATAGCATATATGCTATATAYTGAGATACTATAAACTAGGTATGATTTGCTTTCAATGAAACCAGCCTTGCTTTTTACTTTCCTGCAGTAGGAGATGTCTAAACAACCAGCAACTTACAGATAATGGTGGTTTTCTCCATAATATGCGCTCATTCAGAGCAGAATCCAACCACTTTCAACATTCAAAGAGTCAGAGGTGGTTTTGCCCCATGGCAACCGTCACAAAAATGCGATCATTCCCAGAGCAGCCTCCACTGAGAGCTGAGCTTGAAGAGGTCGGGAAGTGTACTTCCCTGGGTTTCAGAAATCTTCTGAAGCAGGGATGCACGACGTACTTAAAAGTAGCTCCATTCCTAAAAGTACCACTGTGGGGGTCTTCTTTACCAACTGAGTAGCAGAAACTAATCTATTCCTTATATTTGCTCGAAATGTACTTCCCTAGATCTCTTCTGATTTGATAGATCTCTAAAGGAAAAATACAAACTTTTCAGAACAGAGATAGCCAGGTTCAGAAACCAAACCATMAAAAGTCTAATTTGGGGCAGGGGGGGAGAGGGAAATAGGTWTAAAAGAAACAGGACTTTTCCTAAAAAGAAAGAGAAAGCAGTGGCTGAAAAAAAGAAAATATGATCATTTTTAACTGTAATAGGAACGAGTACTTAATAATATTTTAATTGTTATTTTTAATTTCCTCTATCTGAAACTTGAAAAAATATTTCACTCTGGGAATAACATTCAAAACATGAAAACATTCATCATGTAAACTTCTGTTAACTCCTGACACCTCTCTTGTCCTCCCATACCACAAAACAACCTCAAAATAAACAAGAAATTAAGTTCTGACCCCTCCAGAGACCTCACAAACTCCTCTGGAGGTTTTGCCATTGCTATTCATTTTACACAGAAAGTTCTCAGATGCCTTTCTGATGGCTCCAGCGTGTAACCCTGAGATAGATAAGCTCAGAGCTGGGGAACCGAGTCCAAGTCAGGAATTTATGGGAAAGCATGCGGAGCAGATGGTGGAGGAATGAGAGAGGAAGGGAGCCACAGCTGAGAGAGAGTGAGTGTTGAGACTGTGTCAGATGGGAGAAGGAGGAAAATTATGCTGATCTAGAAATGTACAGTGGAAGTCTTCAATATTGAATTAGTAAATAACTAGGCAAAGACATCTCTCCCTTTCAGGTACTTCAGGACTTCCATTTTCACCRTGTATGTGCAATTAACATTTTAATCCTTACTACACCACTAACAGGAGAAAAGCATTGTTACTGGCCTTTTATCGATCCTGGCATCTTCTTATCTAGTGCCTCCAAGCCTCACATTTCGGGTCAGCTTCAATCCAGTTCTCTCTAACTGGCACCTTTAATTCAGCTCTCCACCCACTGCGTACCATGGATATTGATCACCGATCAGGATGGTTTGAAGCTCAGTTTTCAAAGAAATTTTCATTCTTTATATTTTAGGGGGGAAAAAAACCAAACATATATTTTAGGGGCGGGGGGAAAAACCAAGGCAGCATATCCTATAAAATAACTCCAAAATGTATTTGTAACTATAGTCATTCTTAATGATGGTTAGTGAAACATTAGTTTCCCTCACTTCTCAATATACCTGTCCCACAAAACAGTTATTCTCTTTGCATATGTAATGGAAGAAAAACAATCACCCCTGGTTTACAAGTTTGGTTACTAGGCACGGATATCATTTTCAGCACACACATCACAACCTGAACTGACAGTGAAAATACATAACCTTTAAAAACAGAAGCAAAAAATTAAAAATAAATAAAAGGCTCACATTGCTTGTATTTTAAAAAAAATATGCCTGCTTGTCCATTTTCTGTTTTCAGCAAATCTATAAGCCTAATTTCACTGAAAGAWATTCCCTTTTAAAGAGCATCATACTTTTTAAACCCGAGTCTGCATGTGAGGCCAGACTGAGCAGCCGAAGAGGAGAAGCAAAGACAACCCCTTGCCCCTCGCCCCCAAATACACGACCGTTGCCGCAGACGAGAGCAGCCTCGGGGCTGCTCGGTTTTCCCCCAGGAGCAGAAACCCTTGTGTTCCCCGCTGACTGGTGATGCCCAAAAAGTGCAGTCAGGTAGCTCTGGTTTCCGATGCCAAGATACTCCTCGCTCCCCTTTCTCACACTTTCCACCCCCAGCCTGGTGCCAAGCGGTGGGCAAGGAAGAGCCAAAATCCTGCTGCCGGCAACAAAATGCTCTCAAGGGCCAGGTACAGATTTCCTCGAGCTATTTCAGACTGTGCAATCCGCCTCAGCACATCCCGGCAGAAGCTAAAGGTATCGCAGCTGTCAATAACACSACGGTCTCTGCTATTAAGCGCAAGATCAAAGTGACAGAAGCTGTCCTCCTTTCCACCCACCGGAGTCTGGTGGTGAGAGCTGGCCTGGCCTCGCCAGGGAGCAGGCTGTCATGCAGCAACAAAAAAGCAGAATAATACAAATAGGATGATCTTACGGGCTGAGATCTCGTGGAAAAAAAAGGATGCTGGAAAGMACATTTGGGAAACTCGGGAAGCAGTAGCTTGTGCGGAGCATCGGAGTCCGTGATGCTGCTCTGCAAAATATTCACAACCCAAAAGGACGTTTTGTCTCTTACACCATGAGTGAATACAGACTATTTTTCTCATAAAAGGGCCATTATGGGCTTTATGGCCAGATTTTTAATGGTAAGTTAAGTGCTTAAGGACACAGATCAGCATTACATTTTCAAGAGYGCTTTTAGATACCTAAATATTTTCTTTAAATCTGGCTCTGACTACCACGAGTATCCCGGTCTCTCCTTATAACTCCTGACCTTCAGTGCTAGCCACATCCTCAGAGGTGGAAAACAAGCAGGCTTTCTGCTATTGCTTTCCTACACTTCTTGACAGAGATAAAAACATTAAACGATCCTAAAATTAGAAGAAACCCTGTTTCACCTGTGGCAAACTAGTTGCTAAAATCCCTTCAGTTTTCAGAATCATCAGAATCAGAAAGATTCAAAACAAAAAAAAAAGTGATGAGTTGAGTAGCACAGCTTGATGCCAGTGTGAGGGTTAGAGCTGACAACATATTTATACCCCACGCAGGCAGAGATTACTGGATGGAAGTTGTCATACACAAAAGGCTAGACACCATGTCATTCAGGACACCTGCCAGTTATTTCTCATGATACCACATGATCTTCTGGGAATATTAGGGAGTACACCAGTGACTACTGGAATTGCAATTGCCATTTACCCTCCAGTCCCAATAAAATTAAAAAAAAAAAAAAAAAAGAGACTGTTTTAAAGGGACAAGCCAGTGAGTGGTGCACTTCAAAAAGCTGGAAGAGCCGATATGAACAGCAGTCTGTTTTTAAATGACATTTTCAAACTTTTGAGGCCTGAGCTCAAAAACTTCGAACAGAAATTTCCATTTTCTGAAAGCAACATTTCTCTTGCTCTATTTTTTTTTTTTTCCTTTCCTCACACAATTCTGTAGTTTTCAGCCCAAAGAGAACCACCTCCTTGCCCACGTGTGGCCACATCTGGGTCTGTGCCAGCCCACTCATGTGCGTGGTCTAAGAGGGGGGAAKGAGAAATAGCAGTGGGGTGGTGAGGGGTAAGAGGAGTGCTTCCTTTGACTACCAGGCAAAGTCAAGGTTTAAAGTGTTTGCTTCAGAAAAAGCGTCTCTGACAGGTGTAGAAGTATTAATTCACCTGGAAGAGTGAGTACTACTTTTCAGAAAAGGACTAGCAGAAGATGATGGTGGGAAAAGAGAGCTTATGCTAAAAATGAAGAAAAGGTCTTTGCCCGTTTACCCCAGCAAAGAGCATGCTGGGGGCTCTGACACAGCTATGCGGAGGATACAGCACCAAAGGTGAGGATCATCCACTAAAGGATGATGTCGACACAAAGACAAATGGGATAAGCACAACTTGCCATGGAGAATTTCAGATGCMAAATAAAGACGGGGTTGTGTATTAGAGGAGTAAAAGGCTGGAACAACTAGAAGAAYAGGTTTTAGGTTCATTAGTTTTAAGACAGGTTTTGATAAACCTAGAAAATGGATAAGAACAGGTGGTTGAAATGATGACTCAAGAACTTTTTTCATGCATATTTCCAAGATATGTTCAATATTAACCCAAAGAAAAGTATTGGKTTTGTTGCTCCCCCTTTCCATTCCTTTTTGCTTCCATTAACTGCTACATTTCTCATTAACTCATATCTTAGTTTAAAATCAGTGTTGCTGRGGAAGGGACATCGACTTATCTATTTATGTTTTACAGTACCCATCTATAGGGGGCCCTATAAATAATTAAAAAATAACAATAGCCATAATATTTTTTTAAGAGCATAAACAARGACACATTCAGAGTCTTAAAGACCATGTACTCTATAGAAGAACAATGCACCCAGTCTTARGTATTGGACTGTTTCTGGTCTGCAGGAGTGCTGTTAAAGGAAAATGGGAGAAAGAGCATAAGAGATTTCAAGGAGGAGAGCGAGGCTATGAGGCAAACCATTTCAGACTCTATAGGAAGCGTGACAGACGGTTGGAAGATAAAAATGGGACAGAAATCGGAAGACGGAAGAAAAAACACTTTCCCATTTGTCCCTACCAACTACACAGACGAATAATAATGTTTCCCCAAATTACWTATATATCAGATCATCTGATCCACTTCTCAGATTATAGGGTGGGCAAATATTCCTATTCATATGGCAGATTCAAAAGCGTGTTGATGAACTACCTTGCTAGGTTTCTGTTGTTGTCATTATTTTAATCAGTTTACAACACAGCTACTTCTGTAGTTATATATTTGTTTACCCATTCTGCCAATGCTTTATAGGCCAATTGCTTAAACTAGAAGTGAAATCACTGGTATGAGTGGTGTATTTTCTAATCACGTTATTGTGGTGTAAATGATCAACARGCTAAGCCGAGTTAAAAATCAGACAGTCATTTTTCAAGCTGTTTCTTTAGAAAGCAGCRTGTACCGCATACCTTACACTTTACAAACCAAGAGATTTTAGTAATTTATTTCCCAGTGGAGTTTTATGACCCTGGGGATAACAAATTTAGCTGTCTAATTATTAGCGTGCTTAAGTATAGGAATAGATTATTTTTCTAATATTCCAGTCGGTATCCTCATCAACACATCAGTGCTAAGATTTAACGCACTCAGTGTGGCAAACCTCTGCTGAAAAGCACTAACTGAGGTTGCTGAAGCACTTCATAACAGTCATAACACAGTACAGTAACAGCAATAATCATACTCTTTTTCAGTTGTATCCACCCGAGTTATAGCCCAACACACTACCGTTCACAATAGCAGCACTGAACTGCTTTGAGATATTGATGTGGAGTTCTACAGTAGCATATTTTGGGGGGCTTGTAACTTTTTCGAAATGTACCAGATTGCTAAAACTCATTGTTACATGTTTATCTGCAAGTAAATAACAAAGGGCCTGAGAGTTTTAAAAAACGACTTTTGCCATTACCGAGATAGTCTGGTTGACGTTTAACAGTTACTGTTATAATCCTTCCTGTGGCAAAAGTTACAGCTAATGTTAAATAAGAAAGCAYATAGTTTTACAAGCTCCCAAGTACCCTGCTTTTAAAAGTCCCCACATGTCTCAGCAAGATGAGTAACTGTCCATCAGCCTATGGTTCATTAGGGACCAGAAATCAATTGAGTGGGAGGGTTCATCATAGCAGGTTATAGAAACCTTGACTGTGCTGGATTCCTGATGAATAGAGTAGTTGGGAATGAGTAACTTATCTGATGGCTCCAAGGTAGTTAGGCTACTGACAACTATGTAGTATAAGGCTAATTGGGCCAGTAAGGAACAGAGGTAGAGGACAGGGGGTCCGAGCAGAGAATCAAATGCTCCTTTGGAGCTCCAGGGCCAGCAGAAAGCTTGTCTGGGAGGATGACCTACTGCATAAATGAAAGTCTCACAAAAATTAACCAAGTAGAGAAATGCTCCTTAGACAAAAAATATGTTATATAGCTGTGGTTAAAAGTCTGCTGCTGTAAATAGCGGCTGTGCATGTTACAGGCTAGTTTCAGCTTGGATTTTATCACCTATTAAAATTAAAATTATTTTGGCTGAATCCTTTCTCTCCATGGATGATGCTTCCTCTCACATTCTCCCTCCACAGCTTCACGGTTTTGGAAAGGTAACAAACTATCAAACCGAAATGATTTCTTCCCTCTTCCAGGAATCACAGCTCCTTCCCATTACCTCCTTATAAGCAGGCTTTTACTGTAGGCATCCGAAGACAGGGTATGGGAGAAAAGTTCAGCATCCATTTTACTGCACTGTTACATACAAAAGGAGTCATGAAACAGGCAAATATTAYAAAAAGGCAACAATTGAGAATGACATTTTGGGGAGGGCAGTGATCTTSAGCAACAGATGAGCTCTCTTCCTGGTGCCGAAAATACTTGATTTATACTCTTTCAGCRGAATGAATAGGGTGAACTAAAGTGTCTACATCTGCTCAAGACTGCATGGCTTTAATCACTGCTAGCCTTAGTGGTCTGCATATGCTTGCAGAAATTCTTACAATGAGATGAATAAATACATGAAAGCATTTGCCTGCATGACGGCACAAAGCAGAGGTTCTGAATAATGATGGATGAACCTCAAAGGAGATCATAGGTTCCATTTAGCGGAGCGCTCGCGCATTAGGGTAAGAGCCCTGACTACATAAACCACTTAAGCCTGCAGAAGCGGACTGCAAACTGATGCGAGAACCACATCTCTGCTGCTCCTGTCTGAGTTTAGATTAAAATAACAGGGTGTCAACTTTTCTCTTGAAGTCACAAGCCCAGCTTTATCAGGATTTTAAGAACTACCTCCAAACAAACAGACAAAAAGACTTAATTAGGGAGACTGGAAGAAACTCAGATCAGTTGTTATTGTATTGATCTACCCGACATTTACAACTTAAGCTATGCAGAATGACAGATATTTCTAGTGCAACTCATACTGTATGCATGAGGAGACCTTCAGAGGACGTGGTTTTCCACCACTGTGTTGCAATCGTTGTGGAGCARTGAGCCTGTTGTCGTCATGCTATCACCATACTACACTGATTTCCTACGTTACTATAGCCATGGAATAAGCGGAAGGGGCAAGTATAAAACTCATGGAAGTCTATCAGAACTTTTTTCACTGAATATAAAAATCTGCTAAGGTTGTTGGTAGAGCTCCCAGGTGAGCTTAAAAGCAACGATTTGTAACTCTTCCAAAGGAAATTGTAATGATGCCATTTACCATTTTGAGGTTGCAAATATTTTGTTTCCGTACGAGACACAGTCAGGAACTTGTTTATGATTACTCCATTTCTCTGAACTAATACTCCAAGCATGCAGCATCTATGCACATACTTCACTTTCTATGAAAAATATTTCTTGACGTACTCATATGAAAGATATTACTTACAAGACTAGGTAGACATCTAAGACCTTGTGTATACAGCTGTGATGGCAAAAAATGAATCACATACACTGCCCTTTAAGTAATTTCTCAGATTTTCCTTTTCTCATTCTTAAGAAAAAAAAAWAAAAATTCTAATAGCGCTAGAAATGCTACCACTAATTTATTTTTTTCCTCTATAGACAAGAAATTTCTGTTTTGTGTAAGTCTTCTTTGAAGTGACTCTCTGTAAAGACATGAATGTGAGGGGCTGGAATGCTTACTTCAGCACAGCCCAAATCTAGAGCTAGACAAAGACATTCCTGGTATTTAACTTTATATTTTTTTAAGTTGTTGTTTTGAAACTTTCATTTTTATGTGAAGCTTCATGACATCCTGAGTCAAAGCAATAAATGCAGCACATTTTCTGGGTCATAACACTCCCATCCCCTTCAAGAAATCATGCCAAATAGCTATGTCTGTATTCACTCAAAATAATACTTCCTCTAAAAATGCATGACATCTTATATGATTTACATCATGTTATGTTGCGGATTAGGTTAATGACTTCTTGTGCTTCTGTGAACCATTCAAAGTACCATGGACCGGAATATTATTTTATATAAAATATAAATAGAGTATATTGCTGCAGTGGTGGATTATTTAACACATGTATTTCCACTAATATTGTAAGGGTCTAGAATGAGGAGCGAGACCAATGCGTAACGAGCTCCGTCTTCCTGTGTAAAAACAAATGTATTATACTGCTCTTCAGGGCTAACTGGTCTATTTATAGATCAGAATTAAATATTTTTCTAGCTTTGTTCTGGGGGTTTTATTTGGAACGTTTGTGTGCTTTAAATACTGAAATGTTTAATCTCAAACACAATGGCAACTTTAACAGTTAAAAGAATTTTTTGGTCATCTATTGCAGCCCTCTTTGGATGAAATCCAGGGTAGGSATAATATTTGGTTAACTAAAAGATTAGTAAACAACCAGATCGCAGTAATGTCAAATGCATCCTCAAGATAACTCCRTTTGAATGAATAGTCATTATTTTATTTCCTATATGAAACAATTTCAAACATATACAATGACTTTATCTACAAGATAGGATGCATTTAGCTAATATCACAGGTTGCCTCACACTAGAGAAAAGTTTTGGAGTCATTAAGTCACTAACRGGTGGCAAATAGGTGGCATGTCAATGATCAGTTGCATTCGGAAGGTAAAATAGGGCTAGGAATTATTAGGAAAGGAATAGAAAACAAGCAAAAACATCATTCGTGACATTTTTTAAGTCTATCGTGTGCCCATATCTTGAATACTGAAGTCCCAGTATTCTGATCACTCTCACYTTGAAAAGTATGTAATACACACAGAAACAGAACAAAGAAGGGCAATGAGGATAATCAGAGTTTAGACTCATTTGTCAAAAAGAAAGAAAAAAAAAAAGTCAGCATTGGAATGATTTGAGTATGATAAAATTGTACTGAAGTGTGTAAGGTTCAACAAGTTATCAAAAAAACCCAACCCCAACACTGTTTARTAAATCAAGAAGTTGGCAACAATCAGACAAGCAGGTACCAAGTTGCARGCTAACAAAATCAAGTACTTTAGACACACAGTGCGTAATTGAGCTGTGGRACTCATCAGGAAGATGTGGAGGCCAAAGCACAAGTTTTAAATGGGATTAGATGAATTACTGGAGTATTTATCTAATAAACAATAACAGTTAAGTAAACACAATGCAATGATACAGTGATATTCATGTCATCTCTGCTTCAAGAGGTCTCTAATTCACTGACTGGGGATCGGCGAGGATATGCCAAGGGGACTCTCTCTCTCCCTGGCCTGTTCTTATACTTTTCCATGACAATTTACTATTGTCCACTGTTGGAGACAGGCTATTGATCAACTTTTGGGTTGATCTTTGTAGAGTCACATCTTACACAGAAGTGAAACAATATACTCACTCGTACACATAATATAATCATAAAACTGACATATTTTCTTGGATTTGGTCTATTATGCCACTTGAAAAGAATATTATTGTAGGAATATTGTAGGAAAAGCCATTTCTGAGCCAAGCCCACCCTTTAACATACAATGTATCATATTTCTGTGGAGATTCTGTGAAACAAGACATGCACTATAAAAGATTATTATCCATCTATTCAGTGGAGGGTGCTACTTAGTCTTTGGAAATTAACAAAGACTGTTTTAATGCTTTTCTGAGTCCTTTTGTCACAATCAGTTGTAATTCACCATAGAAATAATACACTGAGAGGAAACAAGGATGATCCAGTCCCTGATCACTCCAAACGTCGATTAGGCAATTTCTCCAAGATATTCCTCGGAAAAACAAAACTTATTGGGATCAATCCAGAGGTAACTCAGTGAAATTTAGTGGCCTGTGATATACAGGAGGTCAGACTAGATGATCTAATCATTGCCTTTGGCTTTAAACTTTATGAATCATGCTTGAGGTGGAACTGGTAATGGGAGTCATCTAATGGGAGTGGACACTGAAGCAACATCCCTGGTCCTTAGGCGAGCAGAGAAAGCTCACAACATTTGGCCTGAGGAAAGAAGAAACCAATTAAGAAGGCCTCTCATAAGAGGGAGAAACTGCCAAAAAGGATTAAAGGGAGAGGTGTAGGCCTTGGTAATTTAACATGAAAAAGCTGAGGCCTGAGTTAGCCTAAGTGAAGAGAGAAATGAACATGGCCAAAGTCATGCTTGACCTCAAGTCTTTCMGGGAAGAGCAATTTTTCCTGTTCTGTGGATCCCTGTACCCCCTTCGTCCCTGAATGAACCCACAGGCTCCAGCAACTGCAGCCCCTTTGTTGTGTGATTTGGGGATTTGTGATGTGGAAGTTGGGGTTACCAGTTCTCCCTTGCTTCTCTGCCTCCTCCCTGGTGCCTCTGGCTTTGGAAGGGGTTACTGCATGTAGGACTTTTGCTTTTGTAGTACTGTGGTCTCCTCCATACCACTCACGCAGCCCACGTTCTCGCAAAATATAGGTCCAMAGCACCGTTTGGGTTTGTTATTTTCCTAGCCCGAAAGTTATAGTCTGTCAGTTAATCTGGAGGTCTTCCAGCCACACGATGAAAAGGAGCATTCATATTAAAAACAAGAACTATGCATTACAGCGTTGACTTCCTAATGCAACTACCAATGACACAGCAAAAGCTGCTGTTTGTACTTGAAGGGGGAAAAAACTGTGTAGCTGTTAGATATAAACACTTGTAGCTCATGAGTAGCTTTGTGTTTGCTGAGAGTTAACGTATTAACAACAACAGTATAATTTGCTTCTCTGCATTTTTAAGTTTTACTTCTAAGAACTGTACATTATTTATAGAAATAGCCTGATTTACATGGGGTCCCTTTACAACTGCCTGACTGCATATCCAGCCGTTTACATGGCACTGCTACGTTACAACTTATCTCCTGTAACTATCTGTTTGAATAGGAAAATGAATATCAATCTGATCAAATATACAAGTCTCTCTGCATGAAAATCAATCCTCTGCAGAAGACGTATTTTGAAGATTTAAGTGGGGTCTAAGTACTGCTTAGTCCTTGTGCATGCACAAGAGTGAATACCACCCACAGGGAAAAATATGCCATGGAAAGATTCATAAATAACTTTGAATAACAAAGACATTTGAAAATGTCATGATCTTCTTCACATATTTCATAAACAGAAAATGTAGTATAAATTCAAGGAAAACATTAATAATTACAAGTTATTTGCTCAGCCCTACTGATCAGCAGCAGCCTAAAATATACTGGCAGATGTCTAGGCAAAATAAAGATAAACACAGTTGTGTTCAAACCACTTTTTAAAATTCTAGGGTGAGATTTACAGGCGTTTTGGATCCTGTGACTTTTCACTGTTTGTTTACTAGTTTAAAATTTTTAAAAGAGAAAAAAATTGTTTGCTCTGTGAATGCGAGCCTTAACATCTTTCTTTTCAGTTCTCATGTTTATTCAGATCAAAATATAATGTTTGAGACATTTTCCTTCTGCTGAACATACCACTGTCAGAATAACTTTGCACACAGTTTATAGTTATTGTATGTAAAGTGTTCTTTGTACCAGAGATAAAAAGTAATACTACTTTTATTGATAGAGTGGCTGTGAAACCATTTGCTTTTATTTAAAAAAAAAAAAAATTAAAAATCCACGAGGCTCTGACCTACAATTGTTGATYGTCTATAATGTAGGAGATTGTTCAACTATGAAGATATGGTTCATGAATTAGTAGGGTGTGACAGAATATAAGTGTTTTCATTTAACAGATCATTATACTATTCCTTTTTTTTTAAATGTACTAACCAGAAAAGTCCATATCCAGCTCAGCTTCTGATACTCAGACATTTATATCATTGCAGAAGGAAGATATCATATATTAAAATAGAAAGAATACTAGTATCACCAAAATCACTGTATTTGCTAAATCCACATTGCTGTCTAAGGAATACTACAAAGGAATGTTTTTCCATCTCTCCATTTTAATGGAAGCTTTTTAAAGCTGTTGTTTTTGGATTGTGAAATTTCTGATTTCACACTTTTTTTTCCCTTTGAACTTGGATTATTTTCCAGATAATTCTTGGGAAGTCAGCACGCTGAATGTACTTCACATCCAATCTTTATTTGTAAAGTAATCCTCTGAAAGGAAACGGGAATTTTTCTTTATTTTATATTAGGTTGATTYCTTGTGATTTTTTTTCTTAAAAGTGCAGTTTTTAAGAAAAGGTTTGTCATAATCAAATCGGAAACACTGTCCAGAAAGTAGCAGGGTGTGACACCACATACCAATGACACATCAGGGCAATGATGAATATTATAACCTATAAAGTATCACATTTTGTTTGTTGCAAACAGAAACTTGCCAAAGACAGCGTGTTCTAGCTAGAGCTGTGAAAAAAATTGCTAATCTTTGTTTCCAAAGATCTGCATGCAGCCATGGCAATTTTTATTAATATTTGCAAATCAAAATCGGGGTAAAATTTCAAAAATCTGATTTTTTTGGTATAAYGAGAGATTAAACGTTCTCCAAACAGATCAGAAATTCAATGAGGTCTGAGAAATACATTCCCCCACAGCAATAGTCATTCTCAGATTGAAAATAGCTTTCTTGGATGACTTGTCTTTTTTTTTTTTATCCCTTCTGAAGAAAGAAATACTTCCTGTTTTCATTTAGAATAAAAATAATAGCAAGGCAAATTGTATTCCAAATGTGTAACTTTTCATGAAACAGGTGAAAAGTTATTACATGCTGGTGAGATTTTTTAAAATAGGATCTTTATTCCTAGCTTAAGGGGGGCAGAGAGAGAGAAAGAGAGAAGAGATGAATGGCAGTGACATCTGAAAATATACAACTCCTTTATATTAAGAGAGTTTGGTCATATAAACCTTCTGTCTTGTTGCTTTGAGACCCTTTAATAATGTTTGATACCACTAAAGTTTATTGTTTTTATTCATGAAAGCAAAGAAAAAAGAAAAATAAGAATTTTAAATAATAGGCCGATCATAAACCTGAGCTCAATGAGTGATGAAGGAGTATTTTCCTCTGGGGAATTACAGTAGTTGGAAGGGTTTGTTTGAATGTAACCCCAAGTCAAAAAAAAAAAAAAAAAAAAAAAAAAAAAAAAAAAGGATTAATGCTTCAGCAGGTTGAAGGGGAAAATTATTTTCTACATTAGTCTTGCTACGAGCCATCCTGAGTATTAGGTACTACTGTAATAAGTCAAAGTACTACAACTGAAATAATGTTCTTACACGTAGTTTCAGGCTATTTTATGGCAAAATATAGTGGTCTTTTTAATTAGAAGATGTATAAGAAAAAATAAAGTTCATGATTCTAGAGTCAAGAGCTGATTTACACTTTGCTTCCATGGAACAGATTTGATTTTTTTTTTTAAACTGCAATTGGAGAAATTATTTTAAATTATTTTTTGTTAAACAGGTTATGAGGTTTGAAAGACAAACAAATTATATGTGCAATAGAAGAATGAACTATTTTATCTAATTTTTTCATATATAACTTTCAAAAAGCCTCCAAATTAGGATACTGCATCATTAAGCTTTTGACATTTGTCCAGCTAAAACTATTGACTCATACTTTCATTTCTTCCCCCTCAAATTACTACAGTGCCACAGCTGATCTAACTATATTTTCCATTTCTTATAAATAGCCACAAGAAAAGTATTAATTATCCTTGTACGATTTAATGCACCAACCGCCTTAACCTTTCAGGTTTTCTTAAACGCCAGCATAACAAGGCATATCCATGGCAGCAAATGTGATTTATGACAGGAATCTTTAATTTCTGTTTTTAAATATGTTACCCACCGATCTGCATACATTTAAATTTGCCTGCAACACTTTTCTCTGTCTTGAGGCTGTTGTTTAATATTCAAGGATGATTTTTGTCCACATACATTTTGGTCTATGTCACCTCAGATTAAATTATTACTGTTTGCAGCCTTTTTGGAGCAGGCCTCAGGCCCTTATTTACAAGAATCAATGAAACAGTAATGAAAATCCATTTTTCATACTATCAGCTCTGGCCTGCTTTTATTTAGTTAGCTGTGTCTAAGCAAGCAATTCATTTTGTGCAAATGTCACGTTGATAAAAAAGGACGAGCCACGAAAGGGTTAATCATGAAATAAGGCCTCCGCTTTCGCCACCCCCCCAATAGTAAAGCACATCTGTAATGGTAAAATTAAAAAATATTTTCTTAATGTATGCAAAGTAATGTATATTGACACATAAGCAAGCCTTTTCATGATGAATATTGAAATATATATGCAAAGCACAGGAAATGTGTAACATGTTATAGATCTTTCAGTGTACATTTAGAGGAAATGAGCCATTTATATTCCACAATTTAGTGAATACCTACTGTTTATTGGTACAGAGCACATAGGAGTATATTTGTCTTAGTAATTTATTTAGGTAAATATATTTATTCTTCTAGGGGTTCTTGTGCTTTTTCTGGTTCTATAGTACTAGACATAAATATTTAACAATGCATTGTCTCAAATGTTATTCATGTAATTTATCAGGGAAACAGTGGAGCTGTAATAACTTTTAAGCCYGCACCTTCACTTAAACCTGAGATTGATTTAAAATGTGGGAAAGAGAGATGTTTCTCCATATCCAGTAAGAACAAGGATCGTTTCCCTGAAGGAGCGCGGAGTGAGTCAGACCAGCTCGGACGCCAGCTTGGAGAGAGGGCAACGGCAGACGGTTCACTCCTCTCTTCTGGGCTGTCTTCTCTAATCTCCCCGTAACAAAAACATGAGTGAATGAGGGGGTTTTTTTTCAAAATAATTACTCTTGTTACATATCACCTCATTTCCCTCTGCAGCCTCGCTTGTTTTCATGCCGATGAGGTCCCTCTCACCCTCCCTTGGCTGGGAAGCCAGCTTTTGACTTCTTCCCTCCATCAACAAACCATCAACAACCATTCAAAGGTCTCTTGAACCTCCGTCTGTGTTCGTGAGACACTCCAGGAACCTCAGGTGGGAGGGATGGTTACAGCAAAGGGTATTTTTTCCTCTGTCAACTAAYTCCCGAGGGCTTTAGCCAGCCAGTTTCCAGGCATTTCAGGCCAAATTTTCCCTTACTTAATCACTGATGCCTGAATATAGACTTTATGAGTGGGCCTGCTAGTGTCTATTAGCATCCTCTGTCTCAGCRTGCGATCCCGAATTCCTCCGTGAACATATTCACGCCACTGAGAGAGCATTTTGCTACTGACTTGGAGATAAGGATATTCACTGATTATCTCTTCTCCTGGCTTTGCTTTCTTCATGTCTATAGTTCCCACCCTGGCAACTCAAGGTGGGTCAGAGTCATTTCTTCCTCATCTCCTATTCAGGCTGGCACTGCTATAGCCTTTTTAGTCTGTAAACCCAGGAATGTTTCCTTTCAGACTATGCACCAAGTACTTCAGTACTTGCCAATACCTCTTTTCTGGGATCTGTGCTGATGCAACGCTCACAGGGTTTGGTTTTGTTCGATTTTTTCCTCCTTCTCTCTCTTTCACCCACCAGTTGTAGACCAGTTGCACAGCTCACCCATGGGACTGCACAACCCCACTGAGGAAACGATTTTCAGCTGAAGAACGGGAGAAGGTACACGCTATCCTCTGGCAACTTGGCATTAAACAAACGTTATACACACAATGTTAGGAGATGCAAGTGGGAGAGAAAATAATGCAAGGGAGGTTTGCAAGAAAAAAGCAGCTCTTAAGTAATAATTATTCATGGTATAATCTTGAAAATGCAATACTTAACACTAGACAGGCAACTGACCTATGTTTCCAAAACCAGAGATGAAAATAAAAACCACCCAGTAACTCAAGATTCATTTAGAGGGGAGAAAGCGAAGAAAAAAAGGTGGCAGCTTTGTGAAGAAAATAGCGCAGGAACTGGAGCAGTGAAACATTGGGCAGAGACCTGATCTCCCCAGAGGTTTAAAATGGTGAGGAAACATAGAGCTGCGCTATGTGGAAAAGCTTATGATAAACTGAACCTTCTTCCCAAATCATCGTGCAACTACAGGCAAAGAGGCTGAAGTGCAATTTATATTAAGTGTGGAGGCTGGATCTTAGTGCTGGCACAGAAAACATGGACACTGTGGATTACTGCAAAATTAGGCTCGGGCCAGGAAAAGTGGCAGAAGACCACTGGTGGGGCTACAGCAATTAAAATTGCATTTTGTTTGGACCAGCACTGCTCTATAGGACCAAATATACCAGAAGAAAAGGTACTTCTTTCATCTTATCATAATTAGTGCATGGTAGAATGGATACCCATGCTCGTTTGTGTCCTTCAGGAAGGGGAGGAGATTTGAAGAAAACAGAAATGCCCTTTTTACAAGAACAGATGTTCACATATATATGGTGAATGTTATCATAATTTCCCACTAAGGTAATGCTCGAACTCGGAACAGGACCCAAACCTACAAACTAAAAAGTAAACACGTACTCCTGCAAGTTGTGAAACATTTTCTACAGAGATGCGACTGTCGATATCCCAACATCAGGACCACGAGCCTACTCCATGACAAACCCAGCACTCATCCCAAACAGCTCTCTGACCTGCCATACAAAAACCTCCAGAGAACAGGAACTACTCTTGAGTACTATAACCATGATACAGGTTGGTTGGTTGTTTTTTAAAATGACATGTAGTCTTTATTTTCACATGCTAAAACTCACTTATACATCCTCATCTCTATCTCATTTCTGGAGGTAGGTGCTGAAAGAGGAAAATTATTGCAGCCTTTTCACAATAAAGTGTATGAAAACTAGGTGAAAGTCCTGAAATTTCCTTTATAGCATAGGCTATAAACTTGAACTTCATAAAAAAGATATATGAGGGCACTAATATAAAAAAATGTTGTTACAAGATCAATATCATATTACAGAGGTGCTTTTGCTTGTTTTCAGCAGGTCAACATCATTTTTGGATATGCATGTACTTAGTACATTGATCAAAATTTATATATTCACATCTTATATAGTATATCCTTTTCCTGTTGATTTCTTTCTGGTTAAATATCCATTTTATTTTTCATGTTGTGCAACATACTTTGGTTAGCACAGATAAATCAGTTTTCGTTCTTTAAATTTCAAAATTTCCAGCTGTGTAAATTTAACATCACAATCACAAAGAATGCTTGCTCTTTATATTTTCTTCTTTTGCACTTTTTTAGATGACATTAAAAAAATTCTCAGCTATGATACTCAATGCTTCCAGTTAATAATAACCATAGCTTCTTCGGATTATTACAATGAATAAATGACAGCATTATGGCATATGTGTTAAGCATTTATCACAGTACATGACAGAACACTACCCTCAGAGCACAAATATGGGTGATTACGTTTCTGCTATTTTGGTTATTTCCTGAGAAAGAGACTTCTTGGCTCTACCAGAGCATATTAAGGCACTATCTGACCAAAATTATCGACTGCCTGATGGGTCATAGAGTCCTGGAAGGCCCTGGATGCAGTTTGCATAGCGGCTGACCTATTTGCTCTGATTCAACTCAGTGTATCTCTAAAGGAACCCTGAGGGTTTACAGTGTCAACAGCCCTGTTTTGTTTGTTTTTCTTCTCAAACYACTACTTATTTAACAGAAGCAAAATAAGAGATCAAAAGGGCACTTAATTAATTCATATCAAATTTTGTCACATAGCATAGAAAAGGATGAGAATTTTAGCAGTATTGTCAGACTTGTATATACCCACTGGAAGATGCAATTCATACGCACCAAGTGTGTGCCCACAATTTCAACCATTATATTTTCTACCTTCAAACCCAAATCACAGAATTGTAACACTGCTGATGCAAAAAACAGAAAAACATTATCACTGAGATGAAGTTTTTTGCAACTTTAAAGAATAGGAGCCTAACAGTTAATCAGTTGACAGCTACCTTTAGCTGAATAAAGCCTTTATATTTAGRTATTTCTAATAACAGAAGAGAAACAAAAGAAAAAGGGAAGGAAAATAAGTTTTCTCATCTTTTCCTGAAATCTTGAGCTGTGAAAAAAAAGTCAGTCCTATCCCAAGCTGGACACAGTTTCTTGAACACGYAATATGAGAACAAATTCAGATTGTTCCAATCACTCCGTTGCATTTAGATAATTTCAGAACAGAATATTCCATATAACTTCAAACTTTCTGATCCTATTTATTTTTAAAGATATAATTTAACAGAAAATAACACACCAGTATGAGGCTTCAAACTGAATATTTCCAGTCATTTAACAAATACATTTCCATTGTTTGGCTCCAAGAGAAACCTGGAGTAAACTGACAGTGTGTGGGGGGGGCTTTTTGCATTTTATTTTCACAAGCATATGTTCAAGTTAGAGTTTGATCACTACCCCTTTTCTGTACACCCTTAAGGATGAGGTTGGAATTACAATTTATTCACTTCAAGCCTATTTTCTCCTCCTCATATWTTGTAAATGGTGGTGAGAGCTTTGTTTGTGTTAATATTTGCAGCAGGAATATTTTACCGTATACACCCAAGTACGTATTGGGAAGAGTCACTGCCTGTCAAACCAGGGGAACAAAACTCTTGCTGTGAGCACAAGCGTTAACTCCCTGCTGTGACCTGGGAACCAAAAGAGGTCAAGGAACCCATTATGGTCAAACAAAATATTCTATTTGAATTGATTTTCAAATAACTAAYGTGAACTGTTGAAAACAGAAAAGGAATTAAAACCAATATAATACAAATATGGAATGAAGAAAAAACATGCTGATACCGTAATTTAGAAAGTGTCACAGAAAAGACAGTCTTAATGCTGAAACTCTCAAACTTTTAAATATTAAGGAAAAGAAATAGATGGATAACCTGATAAGGATAACTATCGCTCAAGTGTCACATGTGAATTTGCAAGGAAGTGGAATCTCACTGCGCCTGCAGACCAGAAGATCACCACCAATGTAAGTCCAATGGAAAGGAAAACTATAGGAGCTTTGAAGTGTTCCTTTATCATCTGTTCATCAGGGTGGAGATGTGCTGTTGCAAATATGACAAATGGTATTTCATTTAACCTTCAGCTCAATGACCATATCTTGGGATTACCTATAATGTTCTGATGTCCTTGTGTGCTCACTTCTAGCTGTACAGCCCAAAAATTTATGCCTTCTGTGGCTATTTCCCCTCATCCTTTCTTCCTTCACATTTTTTTCTGGCTTAGTGGCAGCTTACTCAGTCCATCCTAAGGTCTACCAAAGTTTATTAACTTTTCTACACTGCCTCTGGCAGTCTCCATCTTCATCTATTTCACCTTCTTTGGACTGGGAGGAGTSGTTTTGCCTTGTGCTTATGCAGCACCTACCACAGGGGGGTCATGGGCTGGGGCTCTGGGTTGCTGGTGTTCACCCCAGGGGCTACTGAATACACTGCATTGGCAGCTGACTGCAAAGTAAAGCTATCCCCAAACAAGTAAACATGATGCATATGGCACGACTATGATAAAACTCAACCTAAAGTCTGTGCATAGTTACTACGTTTCATGAAGTATCCCCTTTTTTCATTGKTTTTTTTTCCTCTAAGGGATGCTTTATATCAGCAAAAAAAAAAGAAAGATGAAGCAAGAGTCTCAGAAACCAAGGGGTTTGAATCCACAGTCCCATTAACAACAGAGAAAACAGAAGTCCAGACCTTTCAGGCATTTAAATGTTCTTTGAYGTTCCCTAATTCTACTGATTTGGTATTGCTCTATAAACTTGCTCAGAAGTTCAAAGTTTCTTCAAGTCCTCCTTCTTAAAAGGTCCTTCTAAGGAATGAAAGAAACAATATCATGTCCTTTATGTCACCAGCAACAAAGTGTGGACGTCAAATACTAAACATGACTGAAAAACCATTCATGATTACTAAAAAAAAAAATAAAAATCCATAACCACTATGGAAAAGTGTCATTTKGAAGTTGAAAAAAAATACAGTAAATCGTTGGGTAAATTATTCTGTGGAGATGAAGTATTTCAGATAAAAATATTCACGTTCCTTTCATATTAAGGCTGGTGTCTCGAAACGGGATGTTGCACTTTCTTGTGTTATCTCGCAGCAGGATATGCCAATATGTTATCTGCCATGTTATCCTGCAAGTCCAGACACAGAATTATTATCCATTGATTGGAACGTATATGACTCAACTGAAACATATTTCAAACAAGTTTGCTTTTGAATTTGTGTCTATTTACCAGCCCAGACTCACACCTGTGCTTAGCACTTACTTGCCAGTTGCAGGTAAATACAGAATTTTTGTAGGCAAGCAAAGAAAGGCAAATAACCATACAGGAGACCTCAAAGAAAAAAAAAAGGGGGAGGGGGGAAGTTACGAGCACACTGCATTTCACACAGATTTGTTTTGGGGATACAACCATGCATTTCTTCACCCTAGACTGACCAAACTTGTGTTTTGATTTTGTTGTTCAGCGGATGGTTGTGTACAGTGTACAACTAACTGTTCAATACGGGAAGTTGGCTGTTCCGCCACTGACTCCCACCAGGTCAACTGCCTGCCTTTTTACTCTGAATGGTGGGATTTTTATTGTCATAARTATCACATAGCATCATTTCCTTTCTCTGATCACAGAAGCCKGAAGATGCCTATAGTTTTCAGCGACAAACCTGTGTCCAGCCRTGAAGCAACATTTGTGTTTTGTGAYGCTTTGTTGCAGCTGAACATCTGGACAGTTATTTCTTTGCCCATTTTCATAAACACCCTTGAGTCCGTGCAATTCAGAAAGGCAAATGATAACCAACATTTTTTTSTGAGTTACCAAAAGTCCTTGTCAAGAAGCAAAGAGCGAATGCACCCASGCTGACACTTCAGATGCCACATCTGCATCGTTGTTCTGCCAAAAGCACCAAGGGACACCCACTGGTTCATAAATCAGTGAAAACCGGGTGATATGAGTACACTTTATTTATTTTGCATACTCCCTTGCCTGTCGAGCTGGGAGCCATGTGGATGCCGTAGGTGCTAGATGCAAAGATTTCTTGGCGAGGATTGAAGGCTTGGGTACAAAACAATTCTTCACAGCAACCAACCAAGTCAATGGCCTGCAAAACCAGCTTTCCAGGAGTGCATCTTCATTACTTCAGCATAGTTCTTTTTTAACCCTATTACCAAAAGCTCACTGCAAGGTGAGCCTTAAAAAGAGAATTAACAGACCCCGCACAAGCTCTTTTCGTTATCTTCTCAGATGCCCRGTTTTACCACATTGAAAAGTTTGAGGGCTCCTCAGTCTAATGAGCATTAAAATCTCAGGAGTATTTCTGTCTGCGCGCTTACAGAGTTCACCCCTCCTTTAATCCTGGTGCCTCATTAGTTACTTCTGTAAAGCAGAGGCCAAAGGACTGAGTTTTATGAACACAAGCGCGAGCTCCGAGAACACTAACTTTAGAGCGCATGGCAAGAGAGAGGGTGAGGTGCTGCCACCAGAGACACCAACAGTCCTACGCACAGAAGACTGGTTACATACGAGTTAAAACACTTGTGACCTCTTTAAAGATATATGCCTAATGAACGATACCAGAGGTGTGAACTGGGGTGGATTCCCTCGGTACTTTAGTGCAGCTCCCATTAGTTTTAATGGGACTTAACATGAACAATTGTCTTCTCGCAGCAGGAACACGCAAGCACCTTTAAATACCCATTATGCTCAAAATTTGTTTTTAACTTGTTTTGTTAATTTAAAATATATCTAATCATATATTTGTCCTAATATCAGATCCTCAGGCAAGAGCTYGTTGCACAAAATGGATACACGTAGCTTGTGTTTAAAAAAAAAAAGTGACTTCATCCTTGCTTTTATAGGCCCACTATATTCAAAGGAATAGCCCCTGGAAATAGTAACTGCTGTGATATGCTTATGGCTCCATTTACAGACTTTCTTATAGGTTCATAAATGGAGACTAGGAGGAGGAGGGAAAGGAATAAAATTTAATAACTGAATAAAAATGTAAATAAAGATTTGCCTAAAATTACTTGTCCAAGAAATAATTCTCCCTCCCCCTTAAGCTAATACTTTGATAAGCTCTGAACAGTGATCCTGATTTGGAGCGTGACCTTTGAAAATGCTCTCCAGCTTGATTAAAGATGTATTAAATTTGTTTAAATAAACCTCGTTGTAATGGCACATCATTTGTAAGAAGCTATTAGGGGGCTGGAAACTGTGCTGCTGTATTTGCATGAAAATGTGCCCTGCTCGAATTGAGGATCTCTCCTGAATTAACCGCAGAGGAAAAGTGACACTTTCATAATTTTTTTTGACAAAAGGGGAAAAAAAAAACCCCACAACTTACAAAACTTTATGCTAAGCTCYATGAGAAAGAAGGTAACCGCATATCAAAACAGGGCTATGTACGCAACACACCCTTCCCCGAACCACTCTCCCCTCCTTTCTGTCAAGGTTTGCTTGACTTAAATTTCTTTCTTTTTGCCTGCTTTCCCTTCCCCCCCCCCCGAAAAATGTCTTTGGAAAGGAAAAAAAAGACAATAAGAAAATGTTTTCCAGTGTGGTTTTTCAGCTGATTGAGAGAAAACTAATCCTATGCTAGCAGCAGAGAAAAAACAGTAATACAGAAAACTTAAAAAAGAGTGGTTGACACTGATTGTGTTAAAAAAATAACTTTCTCCTTTCARTGGGGTTTCAGGCAGTCAGATTTTGCAGCACTTCAGGAAAGGGAAAACGTAACACTGGATATCATGGAATTTATGTGATTAGGCAGAAAGGTGGATGAATAGATAGATAGATCCCATTCCTGCTTGAAGCATATAGATTGCCAAATGTACTTTAATTTCTTCCAATAGCTCCCAACTGAGTGAGTAACTGCTACGCTAATGAAAAAGTCTCTCTCCCTTAAATCAAATTTTAAATTAAAACCTTTCCCATTTCCCAGCTAAAGCCAGGACTCTAGGATACGTATGCGTACTCGGGGRCCTGGAGTCTTTCTTTGTGCTCCCTGTTCCTCACCACCTATTGCACATGTCAGCCCTCTACAGCCATCCTGGTACTCGCATCCTTCGTCGTATTTTCAATAACAGCGGCACAAGGCAACGCGGATTCACCTGCACGCAGTGCTCCGTGCCGTGAGTGCCCAGGGAGCCTCTGTCCACCCTCCAGCCCCCACCCCAAACCCCAAGCTTACGTTGCAGAGCACGAGGACCTCTGAAGCGATATGTTATGGACTCTCAATTTCCTACTTCTTGTTGTTGTTGTGTTTTAATCTTACAGATCTTATTCTCAAACTCTCCTCCGAAACCACAGGGGAAAAAAACGTGCGAAGTCATGAGGCGCTCAGTAAATCACAAGAGTCAGCAGCCCTGCATGATGCAAGAGGCCAATGGTATGGGCAGTTTGCAGAGCAGGGAACGTCTGCCCTTCATAGAACAACATTCAGAGAATGAGATTCTGAGCAATTATGTTTTTGTTTGCAGCCATTCCTCCCTTTCTTTTCCCCAGCCGCTAGTAAAATCTACAAACAATGAAAACTTGAGCTTTGCAAAATCTACCAGTAGATTATTCATTGTTACCGAATATCAAGCACATGCACCCACACGTGCCAACAGCTTTGCTTGGTCACAGCCACAGTGCGTGCAAGGCGAGCTGGGACACCATTAATCTAGATTCTGTTCAACGGGAACTCATGCAATTGGCACAAATCCTTTAGTGTTTGAGTAAAATGAATATTGAACCAGAACTAGAGAAAGATGAAATATTAGGAACAAAACCTGCCAACCCAGATTATAGGAACAGTCAAATAGTCTAGTTACTCTGATAGTGAAAGACACCAAATACCTTTAAGAAAGACGTAAGAAATTCCCCTTTACTGGATGATATTAAAAGAGTGCATACAGAAATATCTCACTTAGTAGATAGTTTAGGTTCTGAAAAGATTATCTGGTAGCTGAGTTTCCCAGGCCAGTTGTAGGCTGTCTGTTTTTTTTTTCCTTCTGACTGAATTTTTCTAAAACAAAGAAAGAAGAACCACCTATATTACACTTAGGCCTACTTCTGCCACTTTGCTGTGTATTTACTTTCTGCGCTAAGCTATCATGACCTTATTAATCTATCTGCATAGGCGAGTTGTCCTAATAAGCCATCTCTGAACTCTGCAAACCTCTGTTATACACAACTCTGGTACTCATGGGTGGATCCACAAATAGATGAAAGGATCCAAATGCTATTGCAAGTAGCAAAGGCCAACTGTTAACTTATTTTGTATGGTAAATCCCCAGGTAACATTTTTCCACCTTTCCATCCCATATTTTCTTATACAATGCATTGGCTAATAGCTTGCTAAGAATGAGCAAGTGTAAGTCGCACTCCTTTTACTGAAACCGTACCACAGTGTAGCCAGGAACATGAGTCAGGTGAGCCAGCCAGAAACCTTGCTTTCCAGATTATTCACAGTCTCTTTTGTAATTGAACAGAAGCGCAGTGCAAAATGCACGGGTGTTTCAGGAGKCAAGGTTCAAATCCTGCCTCTGCCTGATGGGTACCCAGAGGTGCAGGGCACAGTCAGCCTCCTACTTCTCACATGAGCCCTCTGCTCATCGAAGCACAGTGACCCAGCTTGACCAAACCCTTTGTGAGTTTTCTCCTAGACCTGGATGGTCACAACAGTCCCTGGGAAAGGGAAGGGAGATGGAAAACATCATCAGGAAGGGGGATCCATCTCCACAGTCTTGGTGAGGGCTCCAGAGCTCCAGCCACAATGTTCTCCTGCAAGRGATGGGGAATAGAGCCACCACCTGGCAGCTGCCTGCACAAGAACTGCCACCTCCTCCCCTCTTCATGTGGACCTGTCCTCAGTGGGTGCAGATGTGGGAGCTGGGCTGACACCCAAGCCCCGGGCAACGCAGGACAGGTCAGCCCACAACAGTGGCAGGGACATTGAGAAAGAAGAGAAAAATTTAGAAGTCCACAGAGCAGAGCCTTCAGGTATCATAGTTTTTAATCTACATCCCTGCAGCCAGCCTAAACCCTGTCTTAGACAGATGAGTCATTTTTTATTTTGGGGACTGGCCATCCCATCTCAATGGGAGTATGGAGATCCATWAAAAAAATGGTCTGCTTGGCAGCAGTGAGCTGCTGCCAGACAGAAGAGCCCAGTTTTCTTAAAGTCTGTACCATCTTCCTGTGTTAAAGAACCACATTTGCTTCTTCTGACGTGTTCTCTCATCTCTTTTTGGTTTTAATTTACCATTCTAAATTGAGATACTAGAGCAGGTGGAAGCAACCCAGCTCCAGGCTAATTGGTTCATCATGCACGTTACAATAATTTTCATTCTGGATTTCGATTAGGTCAGTATGGAGACTGCCTTGGTCAGAGTCTGTAATGATCTGCTTATTAACTCTGTTGCAGGGTCCTTGACTGTACTCATGTTATTAGAGATTGCAGCTGCCTTCAGTTCTGTGAACCATGTAGTTTTATTGGACTGGCTAATGTCCTGTGCTGGACTCTCTAAGTGCTTGGTTTCTGCCCTATCTGGCGCCAGGATTCTGTTTGTTCCTTTAACATACCTCCAGCCACACTGAAATTGTGTGTGTTATTCTGCTGGGTTTTATTCCAGTTCCACCAGCATCCATTAAATACTGCGTTTCCTACCACAGCACCATTAGGGAGGGTGTTTTCTTCACTGAACAGATATTCTATTTATAATTTTTCCATCAAATTCTAGTAGGCAATCTTCTAGTTTTCAAATGTTTTGAAATTTAGGCTCAGAAAACTTTTATTAGGCCTTGACCAAATCCAAAAAAGAACAAATATCTAGTGATTGGCAGAACATAAGAGATATGGTTGTAACAAGGGGCAATACTCCTTATTTGTGTTGCTACTGGGATATTTTAGCAAATCTGGGATCATTTTTGACACTAGACTTTCCATAGCTGAGCACCCTACTAGCACTTTCAGTATTTCCTCATCTAAGCAGTGTTTCCAGAAAAAGACATTTTCTTGTTTAACTGACACAAAGATTCTTTTTAATGCTTTTATTACAATCAGATTTGATTACTGCAATGCATTTTTCTCCTCATCTTCCTCTTGTTAGTGTTAGTTCCTTTCAGTGGTTCAGCAAAACTTCTGCCACCTCCTAAAACTGCTGACAATAAAAATCCTGTTTTCTATTATATGCGTTATTCTTTGCCCTGCTTCCCCGTTTGTTGATATGTAACCCTTAAATGGTTTGATTTTTAAGAATGAAACTCTTTACTGCATACACTGGCAGGATCTTCTGATGTGGGTGGGAATGTCCCAGAGATTCTGGGTAACTTCAGGGTGGTGGGAGAAGGGCATGAGAAAGAGATGGTCGTTTCATCAGCAGGAAAGCAAGCCTTGAGGGAGGGTGCAAGGTTTCTCTGTGTGTGGAAGGAGTGAAATGTAGCTTCAATATGTTGATCAGGTGAAAGAAGTTATAATTTCCCTAAGAAAAATGTTTTTGTTAGATAATTGCTTTTCCGTGCTGAAAGTTCCCTAAAGAAATTACTCCTAAGGTGKGCAATTGCCCTAAGGTTTCTGTGTCAGAATTTCAATTCAAGATCTCTTGGTCTCCTGACATATCCCTGATTTTCTTACTATTTCTATCCCCATCGGTTCCTCTCTCATTTTCATTCTGGGAGGTATTAATTCTCTTAATGTTTTCAATAAAGGCATCAAAGGCATTTTGATCAGACAATTGAAGTGACCAGCACTGGCCTAACTCAACTCCAACTGATGGCTGTGGTTAAATTCCCAGCAAATTTATGTGGAATGAAATTAGACACATATGAATGAGGACACATGAAAAATACCTCCCCCTAAGTGTTGCAAGTAAAGCTTTCATTTTCACAGAGAACTATGTCTTAAATTAAACTTCACTTACAGAAGTTTACCATGTAGCATTCTGGACATCAAACTGCCCAGGCCAGAGGCTCTCTGACCTGTTYAGCTGTGACAAGCCTTTGCTCAGCTCCCAATTTAAATGCAAATATTTGTTCAGTTCATTTGTCCAAACTACTCTGTGAGCTTCACTACAAATTTTGGTTGCCACAGTTCTCACTGAGTTTTTCAACTGAACATCCAACCACTCAGACAGCGTTTTTGAGCATATTGGGCCTTCATTTTTTTGTAGTGGACAGGGGTTTTTTTTGTTTGGTTGGTTTAGTGGTTTTTTTTCAGAAGCAACAGGTCGTTGACTGTCTCTCTTAGTGAGGTTCACATAAAAATAATAGAAGGTATCCTTCACTGAATATACAGGTTGGAGTTTAAATTGCAATATTCAGATTGATACTGCCAGACCTAAAGTAAACACAACTGGACACATTTTAATGGAATCRTTGAATAAATGACCACCTCTGACTCATCTTTTAGCCTGTTGTTGTTGTTATAAAGAGCTTTGGCTTTTSTTTTTTCCCCTCTGCACATCTCTTCCTCCCCTGGCAATCTTCATGTCCCCAGACTTAACATTATGTCACTTACTGTAGGCTTATTTCATTTCTCCTTAAGGACAACCTTTCTTTCAGCCTTTGCATATATTTAGGGGAGAGGATAACTTGGCTGAAGATACGTGCTGAGTTGCTTTGGAGCTATGGGTTGCCTGAAATCATATTTCTTCATGTATTCTGCAGCAGTGATTCTTCATTTAGGAAATCTGACATACTGAGTACAGCTGCCTAATAGTTAAGGAACAAATTGTAAAACATCCCAAATGCAGTTGCCCTGCTGAACTTTTCCTTGTCCATCTTATATGGCATTTAATTAAATAATGCTCCATTGCACACCATTAAAAAATTATCAGGAAGACTTTCTTCTAAATAAATACCTCCTTCTAAAACCGAGGATAAAATCTAGTCCCTGACCAACATAAAACCCTTCGGTGTATGCCTCTGGCATTGGTATTCACTGCCTGGTTTACATACTTAAATCTATCTAATATCTCAAGGATTCCTAAAGCACCCATCACRGTGGTATCAAAGGATCCATAATCTGCAAAATAAATTTTGTATGCAATAAAACTATATGAATCATGTCATCTGCAACAAATTTACTGGGAATCTGTATTCCAAAGCTACTAAAAATTTACCTACTTCACACCTCACTTCTGTTTTGGTCATTTATTTTTACTTGCAGTTGACTGAGGTTTCATGACTTAATTTTCTCCTTAAGTTTCTGCTTCATCACACCATGTATGGAAGAGAGAAAACAGCAACCCGAAGTTTTTCCTTAAAACATTTTTTATGTAATCGGGGAGGAGTGAGAGGAGAAAATTAAGAAAAGCCGCAAAAGCCGATTTAGCCAGAAACAGCGATTTCCATAAAGCTCYATGTTTAAAACAATCCATATAATTAAACTGTCCTATATGTGCCCGCCTTTAGAGTTAAAGGAAAAAGTGCAAGGGGTCATAGCTTACTAATTTCCTGAAAACTCTTATCAAAAGGTATCAGCAAAGTGTTCCCACACAAAGAAAAGGAGTGGATAACAACGTGAATTATAAGTATACTGATGATAATTCCTTGACCAATTTTTCTAACACCTGTAAAATTCTCCAATAGCTTATCTTATTTCTCACGCTCGGTTGTTTAAAAAATTTTAAATGTAAGCTTTACTGATTGCACTGATAGTTATCACAAATTTCCGTGGGATAATCACAGAATAAAGCACTGTGTAAATGGACTGTAATTGTAAATTGTCGGTAATAACGTAATGCTGGCATTGGTTAATTATGGGCTATATTTGATCCATATGTAACACTCTAGTTGCTTCAATTTGAGTTAGTAATAGCCCAGACTGATTTTAGATGTGAAAGATTTCTATTCCAGCAACAGTAAATCATAATGAAGGATGTTGGACTTCATTCTTTTAAGCTTAGAACAGGCCAAGTATTTCAACTTTACACAAAGTTAGAAATGGATGGATAAAAYTGGGGGCATGGGTGTTGCTTTGTATATTATAGATGCACTTCCCTTGGTTGACGCAACGTATGCTGCAGAGAAAAGTACTTTCATAGCTTTTTGTGTGCCTGTTTTACTTAAGGAAGGCAGAAGACAGCTCCTAGCTGTCCCCAAGCAAGCAGCAGGGGCTCCCACTCACAGACCCATAGAATCATRGAATCATTAAGGTTGGAAAAGACCTCYAAGATCATCRTGTCCAACCATCAACCCAGTRCCCATGCCCACTAAACCATGTCCCGAAGCRCCACAKCCACACGTTTTTTGAACAYCTCCAGGGATGGTGACTCCACCACTTCCCTGGGCAGCCTGTTCCAATGCCTGACTACCCTTTCAGTGAAGAATTTTTTCCTAATATCCAATCTAAACCGACTGAGTACAACAGGACGTGCCASGGGACTGAGCGTAAACGAAAAACCGTGCTGCGCTGCCAAGCATTTTTAAGGTAAAGTCTGTGCAACAAGTAAAACTGCATTTCTAGGCAGCAGCAGACATTGACCTTTAAAAAATATATATATATATATGGTACAGCTCAAGCAGTCAGTATKATCTAAATGTTCAGATAAACTCTAAAATTTAAGTGAAATCCTGGTTCAGTTGAAGGCAATGGGAAAAAATGACTRGGAAAAATAATCAGATTTACAACTTCCTTAGCACAACAATGTCTTGGAATTTTTTTTTTAAACTTATTTATCATTACTATTAACATATGACTCCCTTCTTTCCTTGCATGCCAAGGTGTTATTATCCAGAGACCCATTTTCTCAGATWTGTCGGAAGAGCTTTGGCAACTTTACCAGCAGTTTCCCAGAGAAAGGGCCACAAGAGGTCCTGCCATGCCACCCCTCCAGTCCAGATGGAGGTTATTCCCCTCCCCACTGGACGTGTTGATCACTGGGTCCAAGACCTTAAAACTCTCATGTTAGTCACTGTTGCTCAGTTTTCAGAATCTGACTCTATTTCATGAAGTCAGAGCTGATGCTGGCTGAAGCTGGGATCAGTAGAAGACTTTCTAGCCCAAAAAATAGATCTCAAGCCTTCAAATAAATCGACATAAAATCACTGTAGAATCAAAAGCAGCCAACACAATGCCACAAAGCAGAGTAGGAGTTGTGCCTGCGGTGAGCTGCAGCCTTAGCTGCTATGGGACAAGGTAGTGTTGGGCATGAGGGTAGAAGCACCATTGCGTTCATCCCTCTGCATTTCACCAAGGTGATGGTGCTGGAGGTTACCAGACAGGAATACAAGACAATTAGCAAATTGACAAAAGGTATTTTCAGCGTTTTGATACAAAATGTAATGACACCTGTGCAATAAGAGCTGTCACATGATGTTTTACATCATGTCACAATGATGTCACAAAACATACTATAGCCTTTCAGATGATGTGCTACATCCTCTTACACCACCAGGTCACAAATGATTTAAACAACCGCCGTTCATTTTGAATTAGCTTAACTGTTTGCAAAGRCACATGAAAATAAAAACAAGAGTGTACTAAGAATAACATTAGTCATGGCCATATTATGGCTATCAAAAAAAATTACTGAAAGCAATACGTGACACCTGAGCAGTGATTTCAGGAGAAGTTATAGGTTAGCATTTGAGTTGTGGCAGGCTACCAAGAAACGCCTGGCAGGCATGTTATCTTTTTAAAAAGTCAGAGGCAAAACTTCAAAGGTATAACACCGMAAATAGAACACAGGTACTCTACAACAACCACTGAAAGGCAAGTGATGCTGAGCACACCTCACTGCCAGACAGCTGGAGCAATACCAAACACGTCGCTGTCGTTCCCAGAAGTGCTCCCTTTGGAAAAGAATACCTCCAGGAATGTATATTAAAGGACTGGAAATGCTAATTTGCTGGCACAATTTCTCTCAAGAAATCTCTTGCCAGTGGTGGGAAAAAAAAACAAAACAAAACAAAACAAAACACAAGATCATAGAAATGTGCATGTTCCTTTTCATTTAAACCCCAAATATGGTTTGTTTGGTTTTTATTTTGGGTTTATTTTATTTTATTTTGTGGCATTCCAGGTTTTTCAAAGTTATCACTTATACAAGCCACCCTGTGCACGTGAAAATATTTCATGTGGTCATTACCTTCSTTGGTGTGTATTTGAGAAGTTGTTAGAACAAATTGCAACTGGTCTGCAAAATGTACATAGAATATTTTTTTCTTCTTTCTTCCTCATGCTGAAATAGCTAAGACTAATAATAATCTGGTTTCATTTGCAAAATATATATCCTTAGGCTGATCATATGATTCCTAGTGATTGCAAAATAGAAATTTAAAAAAAAGAAGTATTTTAGTTGCCTGGGTTATGAAAAATCAAGAAGTTACTTAACATCTGCAGCCAGAATTAAATATCTTAGGTACACAATGTATCGGGGGAGAACACAACAGCTCCTTAACTTGCCTGAACCTTGCCACCAAAAGTTTGAGTTGAGTTTGTCATCGGAAGATTTACAGTGGCACCGAGCGAGGGGGAATTTCTCGCAGCACTCRTGCAGAGAAGAGGTGGCCTTCCCAGTCCCGTGGTTTGGGGACTGAACGRCACACGTTTGGGCTGATCTTCAGTCCTTGTTTACTGACTTTGAGCCTGAAACAGATGTTCACGCTCTTTGTAACAAGGAGGTTAGAAAATACTGCTTTGTTATGGAAAGTCAATTACATCAGGAAAAGCCCAAATTAAGTTATGCWTCGGAGTTACAGGTGCTCTCCGGAAAGGAAAAGTGACTTTCTGCTCTGGCGTGACGTGCTGGGCATCACTGATGAAGAGCAATAMCACACAAACAGGTCGGCAAGCCAAGGGCAGTCCCCCACGGCACTCAACCCAGCACCTGGGCAAAGCCTCCACGCTGCCGGGCCTGCCTCAAGCAGCCTCCAGAAACCACAAATAAACCCAAAATCTTTTCCAGAAGACCATACTTCAAAATCTCCCCTTTGCATTTTTCCACCACCGTTTTACTAACGCTAAATAAAACCAACAACAATGTCTTTCACAACACCGCCCTCAGTCTGCATCACTCACTGTATTMTTGCTGCTGTGACGTAAAGACGGTGGTTTCGGAGGCGACCCTCGCTCCCGACTTTGTTATTTTGGGATTTCTTCCATCRGCTGGTGTGCAATGACCAGTAATAAGCCCAAAAGGCCAAACTGTCCAGTCTGYTTTCACTGGCAAATGAATTAGTTCTGCTGGCCTTCTAAAAACCAGAAGKATAGGAAGGTGAACATTTTCATTTCAGGTACTATAAACTCTTTTCAGTAACTCCAGTTACTGTAAAGTTAAATAACAAACGAAGCTGACAAAACTATTAAGTGGCTCTTTCAAGGTGAAAAATGGATTTCACAATTAAGAATCAATTTGATGCAATCCCACACTTGGATAAAGCAAAAATCCTTTACTTTCTAATAATTATTCATTGAGCACCTCCTGCATTGACCACACGCTTAATGCTGTCCACTATGCTTAATCATTTATTCAAAGAAAATTTCTCTCACTGACAAGGAGCCAGTGTCAGTTTTAATGACATGAGTCTTGTTTCTGCAGAGTTTGCTGTCTGGCTTTTGAACTGCTGATGGTTTGGTAATAGCAAAGTCAAGGTTACAGATCCCGGGATACCCCAATTTTAACAAATTACCTGATAAGATGGTGTTAGGAGACAGAGTCTTTTCAACCACATTTAAGAAATCAAAAGCATTTCATTTTAGTTATCACAGAGGGGGAAAAGTGAGGAAAAAGCTTCTGCTTGTAGCACTGGCATCAGSTGCAGTCAGTGGGGTTGTCCAGGACAGCACAGATTTCACCATTACCCTTTGCTTGTGATGCCTGTTTGGGTTTTTAAAAAAAAGGAAATGGAAAGGGAAATAAAAAGCTTTCCCATGCTATCTTAGAGGCAGAGAAAGGAGAACTGACCTGAAATGGTGCATCTGTGGGGCTAATACTTCTCCTGTACTCGGTTGCAGGGATGCTTTGCTGAATATAACAGTAAGAGCTCCAGGTACAGGGACAGAGAACCGGAGTTGTTGGGCTGTTAAATAAGCATCTACTCTTATTTYTGCTGAAACTACATGCACCACTTCGCTAAGCAGTTTGCTGCCAACTGGCTTCGAACTCCTTCGAAAAGGTATGGTATAACCAGAGACTGAGTGCCGCCCGCTGCACGAGGGCGCCGTGCCTTCATCACCGAGCAAAAGCAATTTTGGGGCAGCACCTCACGTCCTGTCTGTACACCTCAAACGTACAAATAGGCGTCACCACAGGTCACAGAGCTGATACGTACAGAAGTAGAGGTTTATAYAATGCTCCAGAATATCTGCTAGAGTAAATAAGTACCGCTACTACAACTGCACTGTAGGACCATTTTGAGATGAGTGGGGTTATAATGCATCTGCAAAAATCAATTTTTGTATCTTGATTTAAAAGTCTAGCCCAGAGCAATTTTTGTTACTTTGAAATTTTTATTTTTTTCTTATTAAGTCTCTCCAACAGTTGAAAAAGGCCTTGAAATATACTTATGTAAACCTGTCTTTTGTGTTTGTCTCTGCAAAAGAAAAGTAGCACTGAATGTTGCCCTTGCCTGTGAACTGCACTTCTGGGGAGAAAATTCGGTCCCTTCCATTTGAGAAATGAAATTTGTTAAGTGCCTGGGCCACAAAGCAGCAATAAGACTGTTGGTAATTTGAAAGACCAAATTAAAAACAACAAAAAAAAGCAAACAGCTGAGACACTGAGTCTAAAAATTATCTACAACACATGCATAGTAAAATGTTTTTACAAATTCTCCAAAGGATTTTTAATTATTACAGATTGTATTAATTAGGTAATTATGCAATAGATTGTTTTGGAACCATTCCCATCTATTATGTATGCAATAATATGTATACATGTTTTTTTAAAAGCTGTCCAGCTTTGTAAACCTCCACTACAGTCTGAGAGTCAGAGGGGTTACAAGGGTGCAATAAAGCACAATTTTTGCCATGCTGTACACCTTCTTGGAAGCAGAATAACAAGTGTGCTAAAGGAACAGTGGCACAAAATTTTTGAAAAGCTACAAAATATTATCTTTATTTAAGCAACAATGAGCAATGTACAGGGCATCTCCCGAGGATTAATGACCGTCTGGGAGGAGGTGATGGCTCAAAGCATAGCTCAGGGCCATTAACTCCAACTCATCATTAAAGGGTGCTAATAAGGTTTTTTATACCTTTGTAATGCTRCACAGATAAGAAAAGTTCCTGGGCAGTTAAACATTCATCTAGTTGTTTCAAATAACAATATATACTTATTACCACACTTTGGACTAGACTGGGCTGGGAACAGAAAAAGATTCAGGGAGGCTAAAAAGAGAATTTGGCAACACTTTTTTGTCTGCTTGCTTTTTTTGTTCTCCCCCTTTCTCTTTCTCCCTTTAGTTTGTGATTTCTAGTTCGGATCAACAACAAAACTTATAACAATCTTGAGAGCATCCCAAGTAGTCATAGTTTTTTAACGGGCTTCTGCAGTTTTTAATTAGTCTGGAAAAGACAAAAGTGTGCTCAGAAAGGCCTCCTCTTCTTCTTGCCCTTGCAAAAGCCATACAGGTGAGTATTACTACTTGTTTTAGTGAAACACAGACACAAAGCAGCTGGAAAGGAACAGGAGGAAYGGGCACCAACACTGCTGTCTAATTTAAAGGTCTTTCCCTTCCCTGCTAATAAGCCCACATCCCAAAGTTCATATAAAAATTATAGCATGGCTTCTCAGCCCTCACTCTGGTAGGCTGAAGAAGCTAAAAAGTTTTGTATTTGCTTCATTCCCTTTCTCTACCTCTGTCCTCATCTGAATTCATTTTTCTAGACCACACCACAGTTCAGAAAGTTGGTCTTCCACCAGGTAAAAGAAATCCAGAAGGAAAAAAAAAAAAAAATCCACAAAAATATTTAGCAAGAGATRAGAAAACTAAAGAAAACAACCAAAACAACAAGCAGTAATATTCACTAGGAGAAGGTCAGGTGAATATTTCACCACCTCTTTCCACATCCCATTCCCCACAAAGCAGGTGTGCTTGGACAGCGAATTGTTTGCAGGATCTGTGGGCTGAAGGATATAAGCCACACGTCCCTACACCAAATATAAAAGCAATTTGCAATTGACTTTAATCAACAGCGATTAAGAGCAAGGGGAGACTCCGGCCATGCCTTGTGGGCAGCGTGCCTGGGAGAGACCTGCGGGGAGCACAGTTCTGCTGGTGGGAAGGCGGTGGCCAGGAGGGTTGCAGAGGGCCTTGAAACCCCGCTGGGAGGGTCAGATGGATACCGAAACCTAATATGAACTGAAAGCACTAATGGAGCCTGGAGAAGAGAGCTGGAGGGTTTTGTATGACATTTGAGGGGGCAAGGGGAAGGACTAAAAAAATTAAAAAGGAAGACAGAAAAAGAAGCTAGTTTTGGAAATTTTGTAGACTTAAAAAAAAAAAGGAATGTGCAGTTGAAGACAGCCCACAAATTACACTAGTTGTGTAAAAWCCCAGTCCTCAACATAATACTCTAACCCAGCCATCAGGTGATATAATCTCTTCACCATCTTTAGTGCTTCTACTTAGGAATACTTTTTGATCTGAGATCTTTAACCCCATTAACGCTGTTTTAACACACATTCATTCCCTGTACCATCCAAACTTGRTATCCCCTTGGACTGAGGAACCATGTTAACCACGTGTATAATGTTAGGTCATGCCTCCAATACTGGAACTTGCTTGCCAAGTTTTCAGATGCATTAAATCCTTAAATACATAAAATAGAAAAAAAAAACCCACAAAAAAAMCCCACCCTTACCTTAGATTTCTAGCCAGCACTTTATAGTTTCACTCATTTTCCGATACATTGTTTATGAAAGTGGAATTCTGGTCTACCCCCCCTTCCTTTTGGCATGTTTAAACATTTTAAATTGTTCCTCCAGTAGCCCACTAAATGATTTTGTTCTACTTCACCCACATTGCTTCATTTCTTGTATCACTGCTTGTCCTTTGATTACAATTGCAAATGGAAAACGTTTGAAAGTTGGTTTTGTTCTGAGAGCAGCTAGAAGCAAAGTGAATTAGTAGATTAGCCTATTTGGCAAGTGAGACCCAAGCTGAGAGGGTACTGTAGTAAATTTAATGTTCACATACTGAAGCTCCAAGTCCATATTGCACAGTCATCACCTATTACAGTGTCTAATTTAAAGATAGTTGGTGGCCTTTGCCCAAAATTTGCAACACCTAAATAAACGGGGCTATTCTAGTTAATCAAAACATTTTCTCAGCCCAGCTCTCATGAAACKAATTGGCTGTTACCCTGTTGCAGGAATAGGGGACATATTTGAAATCAAAGCAGGGAGAAGGGTCTTGAAGGCTATTTTGTCCRCGTGTCATGCTTTGAATGTGCTTTTGAGCAACTTCAGAGCTGGTATCAGCATTCCTACTGCCTATAGCAGAGCAGAGCTAACATGGTGTTGGAGGATACCCTCCCCTCCTCAACCCCCGTTTTTCTTCCAGCTACCTTGAAATTCAGACTAAGTGACAGTCTCAGAATAGGTTTCTTTTTCTGCTGCTAGTAACACAGATTCCCTAAAGTGTTTCGACAGTCTACAGCATGTACTCGTGGGTAACCCGAGCCAGAAGCCTGGTGACAACTTGCTGGCAGCGGCGCGCTGAGGCGCAGACCGATGGTCCATCTGGAGCAGCGGGCGGGCGAGCCCTCGGTGGGGGCAGGAGGCGGTGAGCTGCCCCCCCAAGCAGAGGTGTGAAACCCCGCACAGGTAGCGGACAGCAGCTCTGGTGCCTACCAACAAACGCCGATCCCAAACGCCTATTAGAAGGGGGAGGCAGTTCGTTAACACATCTTCTGCCCAACCAGACGGGTTCGAGCTCCGCAAAACAAACACGAACCATACGCGGGCACTTGGCAGAGCTCACGGCGTGACACCATTTTGTGCGTGACGTCATTATTATCCTTACTCCACACAACGCATCTGGAGCGCTTTGAGATGTAATACTTGTGCTACCCACCCCTTGCATACCATGCCCAACRGAAAGAGATGATGGTTTTGACCTCAGTAACAGCCACTGCCTTACGCAGAAGTTACRGGCAGTTTACTAAAACCGTAGCCTCAGGATGAGGCAGGGGAGGTTCAGCTCTGTTCAAGAACAAGTCCTGTTCCTTTCCTTTCATGGAGCAACAGTTTCTGGGCCTGAAAAACTCAGGGGAAACAAGGAGCTTCCACTATACATAGAATGAAGATACAGGCAATCAGCCGGTCACGGGCAGCTTGTTTCTCCAAAAGGCACCAGTGTCTCCAAGCTCACAGAGTTTTCAAGGCTGGTGCCTGGCACTACAGGGCTATACCCAGTGCCAGACCCACCACCTTGTTGCAAGAGCAGCACATCTATCATCTATTACCTCTACAGAAAGCAATGGCTCCTGCCAAGCTCCTACGCCCCTTTGAAATGCATCCATTTGCCTAGAACTGGTGACACAGTGTTTAAAAAAAGCATGGCATATCACCATAAACAGACCAACATGCTGCTTCCGTAGCATGTTTTATCAGTAGATCAAAACATTTTAGAATTGAAGACACAAGTACAACTTCTCCAATCCAGCACAGGAAGAAACATACCCAGAAGAAGATGATATGCTCATGATACTGCAAGGGAAATACCAGAGGCAGGAGCATCATGTCCTAGATCACAAGACATGTTGTTCCCGACGTGAGGTATATTCCAGACAACACATGCAGCCTCCTCTTTGCTACCCTCCAGAAACCAAGGTAAAGAAATAGTACATTTCCTCCAGTCTCAGTGGCAGGGCCTGTTTTGCAGACCATGCTGCAGGAGAGGAGCTTGGTTTTCTACAGACACAGATATTGCATCTCTGTCTCTAGGAATTTAAACACCATAAGAGAACCACGCTGCACTGTTACACTGAAATTGCAGACCAGTAGTGGTATCTTCACACTGCTTCCCTTCTCTAGAGCTCTTATGTTAAGCTTAGACCCCATTTCTGTGTGAACCTCAAACATGAATATCTCCATTGCAAGGTGGGTTAAAGTTGGAGAAAATAAATACCAACTTCCCAACCATTGCAGAGGCATTTTATAGCCAAAATCCGCAAATATGTGTGCGCTGAGACAAAAAGTATGTCTTTACTTAGTTTCACCATTACAGAATTGAAATAAGAAGAGCTGTTATAGAAAGACCAAAAGCAGAGTTTTTGCTCTACAACAAGATATGAAAAGATATCATGTATTTGAAGACAATCAACAGTGGGGTGGATAATTAATTACCAGGCAGCTTAACCCTGCTTAAWATATATATGCTGCATAAATTCCTGGGGGTGCTCATAACCCTCAAGAACTGTCACAAGGAGCCATAAATGAGAAGTGCAGGAGGACTGCATGTGCCTTTAGTATGTGCAGTGACTGTTTCCTAAGAGCTCCAAGAGCGATACCCGATTTCGGAGCAATTTGAGGGTGCAAACCTGTGAATRTTAAGGACCGGCAGCAATGAAAAAAGTGGTTCTTCTTTTGCCTACCAGCTGAAAGCAGGTGCATTTTAGCAGCAAACTCGCATGTAAAAAAGGTCAGAGTTTCTACAGCATTCATATTTCGCTCTGATACCTTAATATTTTTCGGTAATAAATAACTGGGGCTGTRCATGCACCATTAACAAACCTTTGGAATCATAAAAAGGAAGAATAAAGTTAACCTAGTATGGCTAATTAAAATTAGTTTGTTGGGAGTTTAATCAATTAGCACAGAGTTTTCAAGGCAATATTGCTGCTATTCACGCTCGGTGGAAGCGCTTTCAGACAGCCCTTTATTGCAACATCTATGTTCAGATGACCTTTACTTCATAAAGCACTGAGCTAAACATTTTACACACAGGGCAAAATCTGTTTATTGAAGGATGCCAGGGGACTGTCTTTAGGAATGCGATTTGGCCTCACTTGGGTAATTTACCAAAGACAGAAGAAAGTTGCAGACCTATTTGTAGCCTTCGTTTGAAAGACATGCCATTTCTTTGTGATACTCCCTTATCTCAAGATTTGCGCTCTGRTTCTGCAAATAAACCTCCTCCCAGACAGATGCTATAGTGATTGTCCTGGTAAACCAAAAAAACACAAAACACAGGACAAACAAACAAACAAACATCCTTCCACACAGCAGATGCTTTCTCAATTACTTAATTTGACTTTTGTGTAATTCAGACATGATTTCAGGGAATAATATTTTCCAGACAGAACTTATTTATTAAGCAGTTTGTGGTCAGGCATCAATTAACCAAAATAGGCAGCACATCTTTGGGAGACATTATTTACCCCATTCAAAGAGGAGCAGAGATAAGGGCATTAACACCGCCACCGGGTCCCTAATTCAGGGGTCGGTACCCTCTGCGAGGGGATCCACCCTAGTGCTTGTGAAAGACTGAGTGTTGAAATAGCACCTGACATTTCACCCTGAACTCCCGTAGCATTTGCTGATTCATTGCCCACACAGAGGAAAAAGCACATTTACAGCTAACAACAGTACCCTGCCTGGGCGAGGGATGTAAAACAGATTTCTGGGCTCGTTGGGGAAATCTCAGCTTTTTTTTTTTTTTTTTTTTTTTTTTTTTTTTTTTTTTTTTTTTTTTTTTTTTGCAGTCCAGTTATTAACTTGGCTTTTCCACACTGAATGGGACAAGCAAATCCAAAAGGGTATTTAACTCAAAAAGGAAGAAACACTTAAATACAAAGAAAAATAGTGTGAGCTCATCCTATTGTATTGCTATTTCTTTGCTGTATTTTCCAATTAGACTTCTGTGGGCATTTCGGCTCGTTGCACAGCACAATCASCAAAAGCCTGAACCCGGATAAAGTTCTCCTATACGAGATCGAGGAATAGCTCATGAAATGGGAAAAGAGCTTCAGCCATACCATGGTACAACCCAGAAGCTAACTAAGGTCAGGCTGCGCTGTGCTCAAGCAATAGGCTTTTGAGGAAAAGCCTTTTGGCCGGGTAGGGTGCGTGCAGTTTGGCAGGGTTCCCCATGCCCGGCGGAGCAGATACCCTGGCAGGGTGCTGGGTGTCCGGCGACATCTTTTGGCAGAGCTGTAAAATGAAGTTGTTGCTGGGCGTTGCGATGCCTAAAAAACCCCCATGGTGCATTTTTCCATGATCCCATGGGGACATGGATTTTCCCCAGAGTCAGCACACGAGGTCATGTTCTTTTCCTGGCAGTTGTTTTTTCTAAGCTAAAGGTGAAGAAGGAACTACAGCTAAATCAAAAAAAAGTTTGTATAAAAGCCCCAGTTCTTGTCTCTGAGTTACACACAGGTCTGGATTTCCTTTCAGAAAACCAGGATCTAGTTATAACTCCCTTCATAATCCTTCCTATATTAAACTGTTACTGGGTCTTGAAGCTGATTTTAATCTTTAAATGAATACCAAAATGTAGGTATTTTGGTAACAAATGAACAAGTTTGTTACCATATGATCCAGTTTACAGTTGTCTAAAATTAATTGGGAAAAAGCTAGCAAATATAAAATGTTGCTTAGTTGCCACAAAAAGTCCATCCAGGACACTCACTGCTTTTACTATCAATATGTGATCCAATATTTTTTCCACCCTCTTTTCTTCACTTTTACTGCAGTTTCATAATTTTTTTTTCCATGAAATGCCTGCTACATACGCAGTCATAAGAGAAAAATATCAAGCCCTTTTTTCCTAGTTAGTTATGACTGCCTTGTATAAGTTCCTGAAGAAAAAAACACCACATAGATAATTTCTAGAGGTCTGAAGAGTTTCTACTGAAATACACGTATTTTCCAAATCATATTGGATTTATTTTGCTCTTTGACAAAGAGGTGTTCAACCCAACAGTGGTTAATCTGAGCTGCTTAAATTACTTGCAGTGCATACTTTCTGTAAATTCTGCATCTTTTAAAAATGTCTTGCTTACCAATAATTCAGAATTTCAGATCTAACTATAGTTTTCTGATGATCAAGAACAGCATAGTCATATTTGCCAAGTCCTGTAAATGATACATTCCCATAATCTATCAATTAATATACACACTTTCAGGAATGGAATGCTATATGAAATGCTATTAAAAAAAGGCTAAATGTATTAAATATATATATCTCAGAATAGAGTAAAATTCTCTGTATAGACACAAATCCCAGCAAAAAGTGGAGCCTTCTTTAATGCAATGAATAATTTCTTGACAGTTCCTTTCAGTTTAAAGGCTTGAATGTAACCAAACTTGTATTAACATTTGCCTATAATGATAAATAAACCTATTCTTCAAGTCATAAAAGTGAAAGCACAAGCAATATCCTGGAAGAGTCTTATAAAAAAAATGCAGTTGTAATTATTCCTAGAAAGTAAACCAGACTTTYATAAATTCTCAACTAAATGTTGCCAAACCGAATTGTATCAGTTTCTCTCATCCAAACTTGTCATTTGCCTTCCTTTCCTCTGCTGTTACTGAGACCGTGAAATTAGGAGTGTTTGTTCAGAATCACATTCAAAAAGGCAAGGGCTGGGAAGAGAGAAAACTTCTTTTATTTATCAAATTCAGTAGGATCGGATAGGAGAGGTTCCCAGAATCCACTGTGAGACAAAAATCATTAAATTATGTTTCTTGTAAAGTCCTCTTTGGCCTTTGAAGTTTTAGGTTGGTGGGAAAGGACAAAAGCATATCTGCAGCTTTTCCATAAGCTGAGAGTCGGCTCATTTTTGGGAGACTAAGAAACCTACATTTTTTAAAAATGACTCAAGTTATATACACACACACACACATATATATGCATATGTATATATAAAGTATCATGAGTTATTTTGGTGATTTTGGACCAGCATTACATAAATAAAATTTAAATGCRTGAAAGTCAATATTTTCCTTTTTTACTTCTCAGTCTTTCCCATCAATTACACTATAATAATGAGGAATCTGGGGGTTTGTTATTACAACTCTACAACTTCAATTACCTTCATTCCAAAGACATTTTCAAGCCAAAAAGAATTGAATAAAAAGAAGCAATTTCTTACAAGGTGCTGAAGTTGGTCCCTGTCCTGGAGCAGGTCCTCATACTCCTGACCCCTTGGAAGTTAATTCTCTCTGTTGCCAATGGTCCAGGTTTTTAATCCAGTGAGAACCAAAAATACTCAGGATTGAGACACACAAGCAGAGATTCAGCTCCGRATGAAGGCACTGATATTTTGATGTCTGCCAGTTCACTGGGTACATACATATCCACCATGGTCAAAGGAGAGCGAGTCAATGGAGTTCATGCGGTGCAAAAAGCAATTCAGAAGGCCAAATACAGGTACCCGGCTTAGGTTTGTCTGAAATGCTTTCTCAACTCCATTTATTGCATTGACTAAATCTCACACATCTACCTCATATGAGGTATCCTCGTCTGGAGCAGAATCCAGCTACTAGTTTGCTAGACAATCCCAACCACAACACTTAGATTTTAAATAAAATAAAATAAAACAATTATAAACTTAGAGGATGCAGGTTTTCAGTTGGAAAACAGGCACAAGAAATATTGCATTTAAATTGTTTCAGTATTATTTTAAATCAACACTCCTAACTATGTAAGAGTTACTGAATTCCTTCCCACAGCTTGCTGTTGACTGAAAGCTGCTTGCATTAATTTCTGTAGCTCCTCAATAAGACCCTAAGGCTAGCATTTTCTAAACTGATRACATGGACTCAGATTCTGAACTACATACGTAAGCACCAAAGTAAAGGTAAGACAGTTTTAAAATGTACCGGGCACCTGCCATGGACCACGATGAGGTCTGGTATGTGTGGGTATTTCCATAGGCAGCTCCTGCCTGGTCTTCCACGTTTCTCCTGACTTACACCACTATCTCTCTTCCAGAGGAAAAGGTCCTCAGGTCCATGAGCAAAAGGAAGGCTCCATCATCTCTATTTCATAGAAGATCTCAGCCCACAAGTTTAATAGCTGTTTATCGAAGGTTTATTTAAGGTCTTGCCCATGTTCCTGCTCTTCACTGCTTGGAGATGCGCACAGTCTGTCCCCTGCTCCTAAGCTTTTCTTTAAGATGTTGTATTTTCACCTAGCTTCCTACTTTCCAGCTCATTATGTTTTCAGACCTGTTCTCTGTCTCGAGGAGTTTGAAACACCTGAACCCCTTGGGAAATATAATCTTCATGTYTGAAGCTCTCCAAGTGTTAATTTTACCTGAGATTAAAAAAACCCCAAGCTTTCAGCTGAGAAAACATAGAAGATGATCTAGATTTTTGTCTGTACTTTAACATATCCATATCAGCCAGAGATTACTTTTACCCATAGAATTCAAAGGAGYTAAACTCAAGTAATTAAAAGCTGCAAATCAAGTTCTTCCACCTCTTCTCTCCTTCTTCAGCATTAATTTTAGTATGCTAAAGTGAACAAAGGCCTAATTTTCAAGAGTGTTAAACAGAAACTGCATTGACATTTAAGAATATTTCAGTTACCACTTAGACATCTAAATAAGTAGCGAGATTTGCAGACGTGCTTAGAGCAATAGGAGCAGCAGAAGGCTGAGAACATTTGGAAAGTTATCCCCGAAATTCATAAAAATTAGCAAGACTARTTATAAGCAACTTCACTAAAGCTTGACACTTAAACATTTCAGTTGACATCAGGGCTGAGCAAGGATTTGGAATTTCTCAAAAGCACCCAAAAAAAAATTAACTACTTATCTAAAATTCACCCACTTATTCTAGCTCCTAAGCCATTTTTCAACTCATGCAGTTAGGAGTCTGGCTTTTATGGTGGTTACAGACATTTCCACCACAGTGCTCAAGATCACYGTCCCTTCACCGATTAAAACGTTTTACGTGAAAGCTACTGCTCTGCTTCAACTTTGGCTCAGTCCAAAGCGTGACTGAAGGCTGCTGTGAAAGAGAAGTCCAAAGTGGGCAGCAGCAAGAAGTTGTGGACASCAGCAAGCAGCTACTTATAAAGAATCAATGAGACTTTGATGCTGTGGACACTTGCATAATTTTGAGAACTGTAAACTTTACCCAGAGAATCTGCATGGTCTTAAATTTGCCACAGTTATACTGGCGTCTTACCGTCTTTATACACTTGTATTTCCRTGACCACAGTAATCCATTTAACTTTCATCAGATACATGTCGAAAAAGCTGATTCCCCATAATTTTCCTTACTTTTGTTCCCTCTTTATTTTTTTGTTTAAAAGCTTGCCACTTTAGTCCAATTTATGAAGAAACCTGCCTGAAAGTAAGTGCTCAAATTTATTGCTCCRCTTTATTGATTGTGTACCTGAAAACCTACAACCTTCAGTAACTGGGAAGTAGATGAATGAACAGACAAAAAAACCAAAACCTCAAGGATGAATAAATGGCAACGCACTCGCAATTCACCACAGCAGTCTGACCTGAACATCCTGAGGGAGAATCATTTTGTTAAGAACGAGTACGGGATGTTTGGGAAACGGTGCCTTGTCAATATAATCTTTACAATTACAGTCGTATGATCAGTACATCTGGAAAATAACAGTCAAGTGATTAGTCTGAACTTTGTCTGGATCGGGCAATTTTTACACGGCTCTGTCAAATGTCAGACCTCCTTCTCCCTCACCAATTTCAGAAATGTTGCACCATGATTTCAAGCAGTGAATCATCCTTCCCTGTGCCAACCATCTGTTTCGTCTGCCCCCTCAGTGTCTGAAATTAGATGACGGAGGGCAGGGCAGGCTTTCTAGAGTGGCCATTAATGTTACTGGAGGAGGGGCTCTGGCGACAGATTTTCCATCTGAAATCATGGACTGTTAAAACTGGCAAGGGCTAGAGAGGAGCRAGTAGAAAAATAATGCGAGGAAGAAGAATTAATAAAGGAACAGGGAGAAAAAAGTAGAAGAGATCAAGGGATTGGGAAAATGAAATTGGGGGGGGGGGGGAGTAGAGGGAACGTGATGATATGAAGGAAGAAAAAAAAAGATATTTTAGAAAAAGAAGAAAGTAGAAAAAAACACTAATTCCCCTCCACCTTTTCTGTTGGGTTGTTTGTTTATTCTTTTAAGTAGAGAACAGTGGTTAAAAAAAAAATAAAACGGTCCTGCAGTGCCCACTAAAATTTTCAGCAGTCCTGGTAGAGGTAACAGGAGGACCAGAGGGAAAAAAAATGATGAGCAACATAAAAGGATTAAGACGACTCCCAAGAGCTACACTTTAACTCCAGGACTGGTTACTTCCAGAAGGGAAACTGCAGAAGAGCAGGGATTAAGAAGAATAATACTGGACCCTGGGATGGTCATGCATATGCAAACAACAGGGAATTGGTTGAAGGACTCTTGCAGACACTTCATTTCACTGGCTGTGGCCTACAAATTCGATTTTCACTCCGGCAATTTTCCGAGAACCCTTACAGCAACAGGTCTAGACTTGCTTTCGATAGTCCATTTCTGATCCCCAGGAATGTTTGGATGGAGAGAGTAGAAGSTGACATTATTTTAGTGTCCCCACCCTTTTTACAATAATGAAATCTCAAATTTAGGAAAAAATAAAAGTCAATATTTTGGGAATAATGATGCAAAAAAGAAACAGGGCACAAACCAAACATACAAACTCCATCTTTGCTTTCTGTTCTTTAACTCAGATCAAATGTTGTCCTACATCATCCCATGTGTATTGTAATACTTAGCACAACATGGAGGCATTAACTACATCAACTATCTCTGGTCTATCTTTCATCAGTGCAAGCATACAACGTCCCTTAGCATAAAGGAGGAGTTATGAATTGCATACGAATGAAGAGAGATCAACACATTGGCCCTCTGCTTCAGTAATGAAAGAAAAATATTGCTGGAGAAATGTATTATGCTTTTTTATAGTTATCAAAAATACAGTATGAATCTTAGTTTATAAAAGTAAAAGCCTTTCTCCGAGTACTAGTTTTCTGAAGTAGACTTGTTGGGAAATCCTGCTTACCGCTATCCAGAAATAACTAATTAGCTGYTGTAAACCTAAATTACACCAACTGATTGATCTGTGGTTAGAATATTTGATATTCATCTAATATATGATTGAAGTACTTATTATTATAAGGAAGCAGTCACTGAATTGTATTGCTTGGCTAGCACAGGAGTATGGTTTTGCTGAATTCGGCCAAATATAAATGAGTCGCTGACTTTGTCAGAAGTCTAAGAGTTTAGTATTGCATACAGGTCATTGACCTTTCTGTAATATCGCTGCTACTGAACAATGCATAGGTTTATACACTGTGCCTTACAGCATCATCAAAACATTTGTTAATACATGTATTTTGTCAGATAAAAATATAACATTCTATTTGCATAATATTCATAGCTTTCTGGGGTGACTATTATTAAAAAAACTTTTTAAATGTTTATTTCCATGACAGGATTTTTTTTTTTAATACTATTTATATACTGTATTAAAAAAAGCTTTAAAAGAAAAAATAAAAACCAAATGCCAGCTTATCTGGGATAAGTGGAACAACAAGTTAATTTGTTAGTTTTTGGGGAGGCTAGATAAATGCTATAAAAATAGTTTAAAGTAATATAACTTYTTATTTGCATTCAGTTTTAGAGTATAAACATAGTATCTCCTTGCAGGTGGATTATTTATTCCTGAGAGTAAATTTTGGTGAACAGCTCCAATTCTGAAAAAAATCCAAAATATTGTATTTTACATGACAGACAAAAGTTAAAGGCTTTCAAACGGTAATGGACCAAATTTTTAAGCGATCATCAAGTTGTTCTCTGATTTTGCATCCGCGATTTTGCACCTGCAGTCAAGCACAAAATTGTGGGCACAGTCAATTGTAAGAGCATCTAGCTGTTTGATTGTACCAGCAAATTAAATAGTAACTGTTGATGCCTGGCTGCTATCTGCTGCAACCATCACAAAATTCAAAGACAAAATCAGATTGCTTTTAAAATAAAATGGTGTTCATATCTGAACAAAGTTACCAGTATACTTCCTGCATTTAATGACACATTCACACATTAGATTGGCTGGAAGTGGAAGACAGCCTCCTTTGCAAACTGAATGGGCACCGAGATCGTTTTAAAAAAACCAACTTACTTTTGATTTGCAGTTATAAAGCATGTTTTTCTTCTGGATATAGTGCAGACTCCTAGATGATTTTCAGCAYCACTTTTCTGTTGTGATCACACTGTCCTTTCTGCCCTCAGGATTCACAGCAAAGGTGAGTGAATACAAATATCTCTTTGGTAAGTTATTTACCTACCTTCTGGGAGAGACAATGCATCAAATCTGTTTAATTTGCAGTTTTAAAACTGATGGACATCTCACCATTGCTATGGCTCACCCTTGGGTATCTGTATATTCAATGCTAGATGCTATTTTCTTATCATTCCCCCAAAGATGTACCTTTCACAACCAGAATAAAGTTTGCCCGTTACGCTGTAGAGYCATCTCTTTGTCACCGTTTTTACTTTATGACAGCTTTCGGGGGAASCCATTACTACTCACAGCAGTAGGTTTGACAGAGAAAAATATTACTTTCATAATTAATGTATGGTGACTTTCTTGCTCTTATAGAGGAGCAGAAGTCTCTCTTATTTTTATCCCATTGCTATTATCCTGTAACAGATTTTATAGCAATCAGGAGCAGCAACAGGCTAGCATTAATAAGAAAGGGGACCTCTTTGAGCCCTCTTTGCCATCCCCATCTGTTTGTCTGCTYGCACTTTTGGGGACATTTAAATTCTTCTTGCTTCTGTTTGCAGTATGGGCATTCATCGTGCTCTGATGCCGGGACACTTCTACTGCTTCCCTATAGCTTCTGTACTGTTTCATTTCTTCAGGATCCCTGTGCTGCTCTTCAACTCTCCCTCCTCCCTTTTCTCCCCACCCAAAAGGAAGAAGTACTTGAAATTCTTGCAACTTCATGGGCTGACACTTTGGCAACAGCTGTCCCCCACAGGCATTCGTAATGTTTCCTCTAATTTTGTTGGTCATTCCCAGTAGTTTGTAAATCTTCACAAATGAGACAATGGCTTTGACTGCTTGTTCAGTGCCTCTTCCACTGATGCTGCTATGGTTCATTAAGGCCAGCCCATAACCCACAACTGGGGTATACTGAAAAAGGTGACAACTTCATTTCTATGGGGCAGGAAAGAGAAAAAAGTTCCAAAGGGAAAGGTGAAAGATTATTTGGATCRGTAGGACCATCAGGAGATTATAGTGCTATGGGAAGACACACTATCTTAGGAGGGAGTAATCAATGATACCTAAAATTTCATTAAGATGGTCTCTAGACTTTAATGTACAACCAGTCAGAGTTCACCCAACTCYCATCTGGCTTTAACTGAATATCGTGTATCATTTGATTTATATTAATAAGAAAATAAATTTCCCTTTCCACCCRGAAAGATCAAATAGCATATAAAAGTTACTGAAGACTCTTTTTATTATTATTTTGTGAGTAAGACTGATGAGTTTGCTCTATTTCTAATATTAGCCAGAAGTCTTAGCAAGATGAGAAAGATGCAAACATTTCCCAGATAATTAAAATTAGTCCAACAAAAGAGTAAATAGCCTTAAACCATTGTTTTGTTCTTCTAYATGTTGAAAAAATAGAAAGTTCTTTCCTTTCTTGTCCCCCTTTCAATCTCTGGTGGGTGAGACTACCTATGTCTGTAGTTAGGCAGCTGGCTAAAAATCACCGATAAAAGCAAATGTTGTAAGTACAAAGCACAGAAAAGCCTAAGTCTTCCTTTAATGCTTTACTAGCACTTCACTAATAGGCCCATGGGGTGCAGTCAGTCAATAATAACCCAATAAAATCAATAACGATAAACAAGAGTCAGTGTTCTAATAAAAAGAGAATTTTTAAAATCCAAACCAGCTGTTTCAGTGTTATGTACAAACACAGGCCTGGTGCTAGGGTTCACCCCGTCCCCACGCACCGGCGTTCAGCTGCCAGTCCCGCAGGCAGCTTCCTGAGGGGAGGCCGGAGTGATGGGCAACGCGCAGCCACCGCTTATTGCCAAGGTGAACGCACACACCGATTGCTTGCTTTCTTCTGCGATTTTATTGATACTCTTGAAGTTTGGTTTGTTTTCTKTTTACGTATTTACTTCATGTGTTTTATTTGACACAAAAACTAGGAAGATTTTTCCTCCWGTATTTTCCAAGCAGAACAGAAGACTGTATAAAGACTTTAGTCRCCTACGAAACACCTTCCTTTGGTTAGATTGGGCCATTTCCTATATAACTGGCCAGGGAATAAATTCACTGTTTCTGTCCCCACAGGACTGGCCACATGCTATAGGGAAAGTTATTTGAAGAATGCATGTAAAGTTCTGGGGAGATGAGGAGGAGCAGGACTGAAGAATCAGAGGTAATATCTTGGCTTTCATGCAGTTMAGAAAGATCTGCTTTTATTGGATGACTTAGGTCTGATAATGTCACTCTCGTTATTCAACTCCACAAACATCTAAAAATTGAAGTATTTGGAATTGGCGAAAAATAGCAACATGTATCTCAAAAATAAGTCATAAGTTATGCTGTACTCCCCAGAAGAAGAGAACTAATTCTTTCCAACCTTGTTCATGAACTATGGCCATGCTACATGAAGGTCTGAGACCAAAGGCTCAATCCATCTTTTAGGGAAACAAACAAACAAACACTTTATACAGTTTTTAAGACTATTCAAATATGTTAGGAAGATTAATTAGAACTTGCTGAATTTAGAACCAAGTTTAACTTTATTTACAATTCCTTTGATATGTAGAGTTTTATTTCATCTTACAAGGGACAGAACTGAAGCACAGGTTTGTGGAAAAACKCATCCCAATCCCATATGTAACACAAAGCTTTTGAGTACTTTGATATTCCCACTAAAGGGATCTCAGTATCCAAAAAGAAATAMAAGGCATTTGAGACCAGAAGTGGTTCAGCCTAGTACAGATCCCACAGATTAGAAAGAAACTACCGCTAGGTAATTGTAACCTGAAGATGGGTGACATCAGAGAACAGAAAAAAACTTGAACAAACGCCAACTGCCCTCATGGACACAGAGCAATGTTCAAATATGTTAGTACCATAAAGAGGAGAAGAAGGGAGTGAAAGACAGGGGAAGGCTATTAGCAAAGGCATAGCTAGGTAAATGGGTTGCACGCATCCATCTTTTCCTCCACGTTGTTGTAAGACAATTTCTGCATCTGACTTGTTTTGATGAGCAGTCTGGCCAGTGCACAGTTAAAGTCTGACCAAGTACTGTTACAMAGAGGTCCTACCAAGAAGGTGTGTGTGGATCTGGGTGTCAGATTGCCACTCACCCTCTTATCAAAACGAAAGCAAATAAAGATAGTTTTAGCTCGAGTACAGTCACAAAGGTGAAAGAGAAAGTCACAAAGGCTACAGCTCCTGAGAAAAGTCTCTGGCCAAAGATAATTTTCAACAATTACACCATAGCTGGATATCCTGATGTAGAAAAACAGAGAGAAAATTCTCCATAAGACAGTTTTGGCTCTCCTTTACACTCAAAAATCCACCCCTCTAATGTTGTGAAGGATGCTTTCTATCTTTTTCCTATCTACCCTTAGACATATTTTCTTTACTATGTGATGAAATTTATCTTCTAATATACAGCTTCTTCTGAACGCTCTCTGACAAACCCCATCAAAAAGTGCTATGTTATGCTCCAATCATATGTAGAGTAATGGTTTACTCATTTTCTGCATGAAAAGATGGGCACAGTACTTTGCAGAAACCATCAAACCTCTCATTTTGTGTGCTCTTTCTACAGTGCTCCTTTTGCCAACATCATTAACTGCACATGCCTCTGTCGCATATACTAAGAAACACAGGCCCGGCCAAAAGCAGTTCCTGGCACCATTGCCATTCTGATATATGCATTTCAGCTTAACAATATTATCAACACATGGTTTTGAATCTTACTCAAAAAAAAGTTTTACCGTCTCCATTACTAGGGAAGAAGGGAAAAGTTCTCCAATTCGAGGTATTATTTAAGAGAGAGTGGAGAACACCTTATTAGCAGCAACTGAGAGTCCACAGCTTATCCTTTTGGCYGGGGTAGAGTGGTACAAGGTTTCTAATATCCTTCAAGACGACCGTTACTTTACCACAGAGACAGAAGACCATGCTTTGTGTACATTTTTATGAGAGAGAGGTGTGGACATCCAATCAGACAGAAAGGCATAGTTATGTGCTTGTGAAATGAATTACACCGACGTCTGTTATAAATCTTTAACATAGCTCATGAGATCAATTAAGATGTTCAAGCAGCTCCAAAAAGGATGATTGAGGCAAATGGTAACATCAGGATGACCATATGGTAAGGGAACGCTAGAACTGCGTGGACATAAAACGCGAGCCATCGGAATGCCACCGCTAACCGCACACGAAACAGCGAGCGGGTAAGCGGCAGGATATTGAGAAAAATACCAGAAGGAGAAAAGAACAGCATGAGAACTGACGCACATGCAGGATCCAATAATATGAGGCTCAAAGAAGGGCAAGGTGCTTTACTCCTACAAGTCGCAGGTGCAAGGTTTCAGCGCGCCGCAGAGTTGACGTTCCCAACCCCAACCGGTGCCGGTGGAGAGTGCGTGGCCCAGCCCCAGCACACCRCATGGAAAACATAGCTGAACCTTTAAAATAATTGCTTTTAATATGAGACGATCAGATGTAAACCGCAGCGATTTTATCTGTCTCCCGACCTGCAGGGATGAAACAAATTAATTGACTGGCCCTTTTTAAGATCTCAGACAGTTTCTCTCGAGATTGCCCATTGGGCTGTGTTACCGCGAGCCATCATCTCTGCGGGAAACAATGGCCTATGGACAACTTGCTTCACATGCAGTTGCGTTATTATAAGGTGATAACAGCACCATTAAGTCATATCACTGCTGTACTAAGGTTAAAATACTTTCATTTCCTRAGGTTGTTCAAGCTGCTGAACTGCAATAGACAATTTAGCCTAACCTTTCACAGCAGTCCTAAATCCATACTTACTAATGAAGGCAGCGGCGCGTGGGGGAAACCACCTCCTCAACACCTGATTAGGAATGGGGAAACTCAGTGCAGAACCCACCTTTTTCAGAGCCCTATTCCTTCTCTGAGTAAGAGACAGTTTAAATAGTTAGAATGTTAGACAGCGAGCTTAAGAATATATAAAATAATGAAACTAAAGATGAAATTGAGTTCTGATCGTTCATTTCCCTCCCATGCTTATTCTAAAAGCTCACCTTGGATAATAATAAAAATAGTTCTATCGCAACRTTTTGTAACGGTGGGATTGTTTCACCCTCTTTGATGTCAGAAAAATTAACAGGAAATAAATAATTTATTTTAGATCATATTTAACCCCATCCTTCACAATAGTTGTCCTCAGGTGCCAAAAATTCAAGAGTATTCAATATTTTTCATTATGTTTATTTTTCAAGCATTCATTTTTTAGATTTGGTTCTTTCTTTGTACTGAGCCAATATTRTGCAGTAAAGTCCAGAAATAAACAGTTACTTTCCACGTTAAATAACACAAGAAAAATTTTGATAGAAAAATTAACAAATTTACAAGACAATGCTACTGTCCACCCAATACATGGTACTTTTTAAAAGGGGGGGGAAAACTGACTAAGTGTTTTTGCTTCCAATTCTGGCTTACACAGCGACTGGAGTCAAAACTGGTGAAAGATGAGGCTGTCAAAGTGAAGGAGAGTATTAAGACATTTTCAAAATTAGCTTCTACGCTTAGGAAAATAGCTAGAAAGATTTTTGTTGATTAAAAGTTATGCTTTTTTACTTTSTGCGCATGTTCTGTTCTACCAATAGAGATAGATGGAAGGGGTTTATGTGGTTTTGACTCAGTTGAGGTTTAGGTGAGGACCTGGTAGAAGTTCAGTGAAAAACCCAACTAGTTGTCATTTGACATGCCAGGAAATTGGGGAGGGCRGGTCACATTACTGTTTGCGCAAATATTTTGTGTCACAACTTAAGAGTAGTGTATATACAGTAATGGTACATGCTGCAATCATAGGCCAGATGCATCTCAGTGCTCAGAGCCTAAAAACCAAATCTGTCCATTCTCTCATGAAGAAACACCCTATTTAAGTGATCAGGACCACCCGATTCGGACCTCTTACCACGAAGCAACCAGTTAGCCTTTGCTACCCTTATGACCTGAGCAGAGAGCCCTGATGGCAGCTTTYCTACTCTCTTTAATAGAGAAAAAGCTGAATTTCTGCCTCTAGTGGAGGGAGAAGCAAATAAGTTGGGGAAATAGCATCCCTTGAGTGATTGCCAAGAATTCCCACAAAAAATAAACACAGTCTGGTGGTTATGTTCTTAACAGCTGTGTTAATGGGGTTAAAGAAACCTTAAAGAAACTCTGTCTTTTTTTAAATGAGCTCTGTTCTCAAAAACCTGATACGGTACAAGTTTTGCTTTTAAACCCAGCATGGTTTGCAACTGAGAGAAGTGCCACTCCAGCAGCGATGGCGATTCCTGAGGGGACGCGTAGGGGCCTCTGTCCTGGGAGAGGCGTGGGCTGCAGGCAGGATGGCCACTGCCAGCACTGGGCAAAGCTTCCGTATCTTCTCACAAAGGGCGTGTGACAAGTAAAGAGCTGTGTTTGGGTATAGCAGCTATACGTGGCACCTCATCGTACTCTTATACATACTCTTATACATTTCCTTATACAGCTTAACTTCAACGATATAGATACTAAAGTCAGAGATTTCTCTTAAGCATAACTAAAATTCCTTCTATTAAAAACTCCAAACAAAAAAACCCAACAACAGATAAACAATATAATGTAGAACAAAAAAGGATTTTCACACTTAGGTTTTGTTTCTCTTGTGCAAAGAACTCATGGGATGAAGTTTAGGATAAAGAATTACCACCACTGATACTGTCCCCAGTCCTTTCTCAAAACAGGCAATGGTCCCAGTCCAATGTCAATGTAACTATTTTTCTTGAAATAAAGTAYGGCAGGGACATAGTATGGAAGGCACCAAGGCAAACGAAAAATGGCACTGTGGATTACAATCTGTACATACTTCTCCATGATTACAACATTAGCTTTTGCTTTCTCAACTTATTTATTGGTATTTCAGTAGCACTTAAGCTCTTGTGCCATAAACTCTGTATACATTGTGATAGCAAGACATTATTGCGCACACTGGATTTCTGAAGAGGAGAAAAAACAGCATTTATTGAGCAAAATTGTCTCCTCAGCATTGTTAACAATAGTCCAGAGCCTTACAGTAACCTCACCTTCACCAMCTTGTGAGATCCATAGGCATGCACAGCATCCAACAAGAAAGTTAACTACTCATKAGCTTAATCTTATTTAATATAACTCGGGGAGAGAGAGCAGCTTTTSATACTTCCCAGAAACACCAAGGACATGGGTTTTGTTTGCACACTGCAAACCTTTYCACCCAGTTCACCATCCTTTACCAGAGTCTAACCACCTCTCCTTAGCCTCGTCTTCTAACACCATCTCCACCTCCCATGTATAAAAAATAATAAATAAATGTAGAAATACACAAGTAACAGTCCTTGTGGCTCTCTMATCTGGTCAGCCTCCCCGTCTAACATCTCACCCCCGAGTCCTGCTGCCCAGGCAAGAGGCAGCATCTCTGTTGCCTCCAGCGTGAGGCCAGGGAGGATGGGGTAAGGGAGGTGGCCATGGGGACAGGGACATGCCACAGGACAGGGACATGAAGGGACAGCCACAGGCATTCTGCAAGGGAGCTTGTTTTATCCCTTGCTGGGTCACACAAGTCTGGCTGCTAAATCCGCTGTCTCCTTTGGAAAGAGCGACTGCCTTCAGATTACTTCTCTGTTAGCATGGAGTTGGTAAAATAGCCATTACCCACATCACATGCACATTTTCAGATCAAGGGCACCACTGCAGCCTCACGAAAAAGGCCAAGGAGATATTTTTCAAGCTATAATCAATCTGCCAAAGGAATACAATATTCCACAGCATTTAGGACAGAAAAAAATAAAAAAAGTTAGCAGCACGAACAGCAACAGCAGTGGGGGTCTCCCCGAGTAGTGTATCTTTGAGAACAGTGAATCATTTCAATCTCCCTGCAAATGTCAGACGCCTGATTCTCCATGTCATCTGTGGCTCTGAAACGGTTTCAAGCGAGACCTGCTGTCGCTGCAGGGGGTTAGAGAAGCCGTCGCGGGAGGGACCGCGGCGCTTGGCACAGGCGGCAGCCCGAGATGCCTTCGCACCTCGCTGCCATCGGCCAACTGCTGCAGCTGCGCAGCRATGCCGGGTCCGTGCCCCGAGCTGGGGCCGTGCGTGAGGAGGAGCTGCTGGAGCACGGCAGAGGGATGCGCGGAGCAAGGTGTTTGTTTCATGCTGTCTGAGCGTATAACACCCATACAGGTTCTCAGTTACAGCACCTGATACAGGTAACTTCGGGTCCTCTGCTATCAGAAGCGCTAGTTCCTCCTCTACTCGCAGTTATTGTCTACTGATGGACGTGCTCAGACTGAGGCCAGCGTTGCAGAGCCCCAGCGGCATTTCCCACAGCCGGCATCGTCTATCTCCCAAGGGTAGGTGTGGGGTCTCCAATACACAACTACCCCACCACACCCAACTCCATCTGGCACACAGCAAAAAGACCACTCTAGAATGAGTATCACCAACTGCTGGGTGACACCTTTTCTTTACAAAGCAGAAGAAAGAAGATAATAGAATAAAAGGCACAGAGATGATCCTACTGCAACTTGTGGATGCATTTGTGGCCATGTAAGAATTAGAATAATCTCCTTCCCAGCTGGATCGTAGAAAAGCTAAGGGAGAGGTTTAAACCTCTTTAGACACATCCCTTAACTTCTACTCCATGCACATTAAATGCCCTCAGGGATATACTGTTGCAGGTGTGCCTGATCCTACCTTTGAGCATGCTTTTTCTTGCTGYCCTGAAACTGCCTGAAAGCAACTTCTTGTAACTATTTAGAGGTGACTGYCATTGCAGCGTGTGGGCTTGGGCAATAGTCTTTTTTATTTTCCCACCTGGCACACTACGTTGCTCTCAACCCAAGCRTGGAGCCCCATCCCACACAGCCCTGCTGGCAGGGGAAGGGCTAGCGGGGCTGCAGGAGACCCCCAAGCCGACCACGTCCCAGCCTCTGCAGCAAGCAGAGGGCACTCAGAAGGGATCAGGTCCCTCTACATTTGCTCTGCTCTACTCCCTGCAAATATTTCAGCTGAAACCACGGGCTAGAGGTGGGCAATATCTCAGCCATACCCTGCTTTGCTCAGAAAAAAACATGCAGAGTTTGCAGAAGTGTTACATTTTATGAACTAGTCTTTAAATAAAAGCACATGAACCGAAAATTATATTCTACAAAGCAGGAAACCCTTCCGCTTTAGAGTTTCAAAATCTCTTCACTTTAAGTAACTTCTCATATTGAATGTTTTCTTTCATTTGAACACAAAATTCAACACAAAACTTTTCTAACTTTGGTTGAAAATTGCAAACCAAAGTGACTATTAAATCTTTTGGGGCAAAAAATTTGGACCCACCCATGAACCTAAGTGCCAGCTGTAAGAAAAGGCCTGCCAAGAGTCTCYTCTGGCCCCCAGACTTTGATCCTGATGACCCATCACTGTCCTGCCGTCACGTCTGTAGGTACAGATACGGGGCCATACACAACCTGATGCGAGAGAAACCTGGGGAGGGAAAGGAGCAGGACACTTACRCAAGGGCGGTAAAGGCTATGCTAAATCCTTCAAGATTTGAAGACAGGTTTATTTTGCATGTGGATAGCGAAGGTGCTATAGTAAAGTTGATGGGAACAGTCAAAGGGAATGGGAGACCCCAACAACAGGCAGGGCAGGAGACAGTTTAGTCAAGACAGAAGGCAGTCTTGAGTGTTCAAAGAGCTGTACTTTGGCCCCTTCTTCTCATACCAGATGGATTTTCTGGCTGAGACTTATCTGTAATTTYCCTCATAGCTACTTTACAAAGGGAACAGAGCAAAGAAACCACTTGGATCTGGTTTCCCTAGAACAAGAGAGAGCATATCCTCAGTGCTGTTTTGGATCTAATAAGTCACAGGAGGCACCTTACCCCTTACCTCCCAGTTCATGCATTCGTTGCATTTCTCTGATTACAATCCAGTTTTCCCACTTTCCACTTGACTCTAAATTCTACAAAAGAGCTTGATTGGGTTCAAAATTGAAGCTCAGGAAAGCTTTGGAAAATCATCTGAGTCTCTTAAATATGTACGCTAGGAAATCCATGCCGTCGAGGTCTTCACGACCAGAACATGAGAATACCAGCTTGCCCTAAAGTTGGAACCAAACCAACAACCTAAACATCATCAAACTGGGGATGCTGGGAAGGAACTCTAGATCCAGGTTTTTCATCTGGCCTCGTCTCAGTGATATTCTGGCCCAGAACCAAACGTGCCAAAATGCTTTGGTGTTCTAATCCGCATTAAAGCCCTCACATACAGCTCTATTCCACACTTCCTAAATCCTCTTTTCTCTTCAGCAGACAAAAAAGAACAACAAACAAAAACATTTTCATACGATCCAGAAATGCTTTGTGTTTGATCCTAAAAGCAATGATTACCCCACTGTCTTTTTTTGATGTCAACAGAGTGTCATGTATCAGTGAAGAGTCAGGTGAGAAAAAATGAACTTCTCATCTGATTGCTACGTAGAAAGCAAACAGGCTACAATAGTGTTACACAAATTGCTTCCAGCAAACATACCTTTCCGTCTTTTTGCCATAAAGTATAACAAGTCAAAATTCCTGCACTTTCTGGGTCTTTAMGGATGAATTCCAATTTGATTGGTTTTGGGGGTACGAACAAAGACCTGACTTCAATGCGTACATCAGCCTAGATCTCTGAACTKTACGAGCACCAAAAGAGAAATAATTCAGCCACGAAAGTGACACATACAAGGAGCAYTGAGGGCCTGACTTCAACCTGCAAAAGGAAACAGATTCAGAGTTAAACCTGAAAATCTGAGCTGTCATGGGCCTAACTCRTGCCCTTGTCATCTGGAGGGAGAAGTTGAGGGATGAAAGAGGTGAATTCACGTAACTTCAGCATGGTACTCCAGTCAAGACTTCTCAACCTTAAGCCTGAAATTGCTAATGGGCTCTCGCTTAAGGAAAGACACAGTGATGTTGTCTGGAGACAACACAAGAGATGTTTCCCCCGCCAGCCTCTGCTCACAAGCAGAGCAYTGTGTGGCCCCGCATGCCTGCATGGCCATACGGCAAGCACTGGTCGGGCATTGAGCTCTGCTTGGTAGGGCTCCTGCACCCACCCAAAACCTCCTCGATACCCCAGAGAAAAGTTTGTGTAGGGGTTTCTGGTGTAGAGCAGCCTCCTACAACCAGGTCCAAGGCAGTCAGACAAAACTGGAGTGAGAGTTATTATTAAAAATCCATGTGTTTCATTAAAAATAGCCATAGGAAAATTTCTCTACCAAGTTTTAGCTAAAAATTTTTTAGCAGGCTACTTGTAAACCCATGAAACCAGTCATTTACTCCTGCTGCCCACTTGCTTGTGCATATAGAAGAGACCCACATTTTTCATGATGTTACTCCAGTACCGTAATTTTCATTCTTTTCCTCCAAAGACTCCCAGAATCCCAGTTTACATGAATTTTAATATCACACATTAGTAAAAAGATGCAGTCAGAATACTGAATCCTTTAAATTGTTTTTGGAAACTCCT
>JASVER010000037.1:1590686-1659601 GCA_030449065.1 Oceanodroma leucorhoa | reverse complement strand
AGAAGATACTACTGTAAAAGAAACACATCTTCACTTGTGAAGCCATTTTCAAAATATACAAAAATACTATTTATACTTCCCTTCATGCCTTATCTTTTACTGATGCTTACAACTGCCTCCCCCACAAACACTAGGCCTATTCTTTAGTCACAACTTTCCTAAAAATACAGAGGTGGAAAATTAGCTTGTACTTTAAATCTATTATGTCATTGGGGCAGGGAAAGGAGAAATAAGGGAATCTGGAAAGACACTCTCAAGCCAAAGAGGTACTCATCTGTGATACAAACCATGCAAACATGTCATCTCCAAGGGATGTATAAGGCATAAAAGCAGTTTAATGACAGACACAGCATTTTGCATGCCCAGGATTGTACAGAGCCATTGTAGTTTCCATCCTACCACAGACATTACAGGCAATGGGGCCAAAGCAATTCCTGAAATCCCAGAGATGACCTCCAAAATTTACACGTGTCTCTTCCACTCCCCTTCCAGCTCCTGTGCAGCTGGGCCAGCCCCACATCCTCATGATCCATGAGCCCCACAATGTGTCCCTTATCGGAGAGGGCCACCCCGCAGTCACCCATGGTCCCAGCAAGGCAGGGCAGGAACTAGAAGGGGTGCTTATCACAACTTGCATGCCTTTGAAGATTAAATGCTATCTCCCAGATTTGCACTTTATGCACACAAAATACTATGTTTTGYACCACTTTCAGGATCAGGTCCTTCCAAGATTTAAAAAAAAAAATAATAAAAAAATAAAATGTAATGGTTGCAAACATTGGGATTTTTATCTATGGGAAAATTGTATATGTCAGGAGATAGCAGCACGGGTGCATCAGCTTCAGTGAGCTCACCAACGGAGCAGCTTTCTAGAGTTATTACAAAACTTAGTTTCAGATTGGCTTGCAGGAAGACTACAAACTTTAATTAGTGCAATAAGAGGGGAGTGGGTGARCAAGTCCAAAGCCTCCTTCTGAATAATTGTCTATTTGTTTATTATTATAGCTTCCACAGGCTAATTATTTGCTTAAGAAAATACTTTTAAAAATCCACGCATAAAAAAAAATCAGCAGTTTGTTTTTCCAGTGTGGGGTTTACACTTAAAGTTTCAGCAACATAATGTACCAGATATTTRATGTTACAGATGGTTGTGGGGAACCAGAAATACTTGAGGGAGGCAGGGCAGGATGTACTTTTTGTATCTCTTACCAAGAGCTAATGCCTTTTCAGTAGCTCTTTAGCAAGAAATTCAGCAGAACTGCATTGGCTCACAACCACTTCTCCAAACCTGAATGAAGAGGCAGCTACAGGGGCCGTGCTAATTGTGCTAAAGTGCATGCTAACGTGCTGGAAGTTTCATTCGTGGCTCCAAAAGGGAGTCTAAAACTTTACAGTTTTATTTAAAGCTTCAGTGGCAAGCAGGACCCTCATGGGATGCACCCTGAGAAGCGCCAATAGCCAGAGCTGCTTCTTGCATCCCCCCCACCCTGCTTTCACAGAGCTGCCAGGTCTCTCTCCCCCTTGTTCCCACTCTCCCTTTTTAGTGTTAACAGTTAATTATGACACGCATTTCAATTAGCGTTCCGGCCCTGTGATCGATGACCCASGCGCCTTTGAAACGCGGGCAGCGCGGTTCCTCCAGGAGGAGCCACCACGATGCTCCGTGCAGGTTCCAAAGGGTTAATCCCAGAGTGAATTCTTCAGATGTGTAATTTAATACTTCATAACTGCTGAAAATTGGAGCCCACATAATTTATTTTCTTTGGTCTGGGCACATTTGCCTCATGCTTGGCTGTGGCTGACTTCAGAGAGACACACCTAAAGCCCTCAAGTGTCCCAAGTGGCCCATGTCAGTTGTGCAGAGAGATTGTGGTACTTGGAGGGAGCCCAAGGATTAGGTGTTCCTGAGAAGGTTTTTTTGGCTCTACAAAGCCCACGGATGTCATGGGAATAGGCTGCACTCCTCCCCCCGCCTTGAAGGCCACATATCAACGGGGTATCTAACCACTCAGAGACAGGCTTTGCACAAAGGTATACATTAAAATAAATAGAACAGGCGACCAAAAAGCACACAGAGAGGGAAGGAGGAATTGCCGAGCGGAGAAGGGGAAACAATTGCTTCATTGTGGAGCCGGCAGCGAGGAATCGCAGAGCCGAGCTCCACCTACAGTCCCCTTCGCAAAGCTGACTCCGGCAGCGGCGAGCGGCCCTGGCTTTGCTCCGCTGGCTGCTCCTGGAGTCTTTTTGTTTCAATTATTTTTATTTTTATTTTTTTTWAATAATTATTTTCACTGCAAAGAGATCCACATTTGTGTTTCGGCTGAATGTGAATGTGGGTAAAGCTCTTGCATTGTCCAAGTACTTTTAAGGTTAGTTTGCTTGCTGTATTTTGAAAGTAAATAGCCTGCTTTTTCCTGGAATTTGTTTTAGGATTCTGTCTCTATCGCTGGCTTTCATTTGCACCAGCTTCATATCGTCTGACAGTATTTCACATTTTTATTGCAGTTTGATTGCAGTGCAGTAGTTTCTTCATTCCAGGGGAAAAAAAAAAAAAAAAAAAATGTTTGTCTAAATTGTACTCTTGCCCTTCTTAAAAAAAATTCAAGCTTCAAACATGATTGGGGTTGTAACTTTTAAAAGCAGTAGCCAGCCTCTGAAAGCATCAAGTAAAATCATCCCTTTTTTCTACTTAAAAAAAAAAAATGTCTTAGACATTAATTCAAGCTTTGATATTGGTGGTGTACAATAATATATCTCCTGCAGAAGATATATGTTTGAGGCAGAGTACTGGATCACATGGGGGGGCTGCATGCCCAAGTAAACGATAACTGYGTCTGAAACYTGGTCTCCAGCCCTGGTCACCCTCYTGGCCTCACCACATTTCGGCAGAGCTCCGGGAAGCAGAAGGGCTGAGGTCAGCACCAGCCGATGCTTTCTGCCCCTTGGCATCTTGCACGGTGGGTTTTCACCCAGGTGGTTCCTGCTGCCTGATTACCAGGGATGCAGCTCCTCTGCAGAGGAGATTACAGTCCTTCCTSAGAAAAGCTGGTGACAGCAACCATTGGCTTTCAGAAGATTATCTGTCAGGTCCCCAGCTGCAAGACCAGTCTCCCCACACCAGCCATGAGAGCCTTGAGAAGGAAATGCTACCAACCGTGCAAACAGTACACATCTACAGCCAAAACGCATCTCCCCCAGATCCAGAAGGGATTAGAAGGTGTTGCCMATCTCCTGGGCCACACCTGCGTTCATCTTCCACCACCTCACAGAAGGCCTTATACAAGGAGCTCTGCAAGTATGCTGGGTGCCCCTTAAGTGACAGAAGAAGCCAAAAAAAGGATAAATAGGTACTTTGTGCGTATTGTGCTCCTTTGCGTTAACTCACTCGTACAAACCCCTGTGCTACATTTGATATCCAGTCTCTTGACAGTGGCTGCACCAGGTCTGTTAAGAGGTAGAAGCCTTCTTCCATTAGAGAAATTCTTACGTTTGGATTCCTACCATAATATTGTTTGGAAAGAGAAAAATTAGGATGTACACCAACTCTTGGAAGGAGGCAAGGAGGTGAGCCTGAATCACCCCAGGGACACTCGTGAGCAGCATTTCTTTTCATCCCAGACAGCAAGGCCAATCTGATTTACATTAGCTGGAGTACACTGCTCAGAAACCTCTGCAGAGCAGGAGTAATCAAGCCATGATCTCCTAACTCCTTAGACTGTTGCTTTAAAAAAAATGTCACAGAAGCAATACAAGCAATGGGGGTGACTAAGGCTCAGAGACAGCCTTGATGTTTGCCATGGAGTCACTGTCCATGCCCAAAGGAGATGGAGGGGGACATGGTCTTAAGGGGGAGCAAGAAGAATGCAGTGAGACACAGAAGGAAGACCTCACTAAGAATAAGATAGGAGACCATTAATTTGTTAATTTATAGCAGGTTCTTAAGCGCTATCATGATCTACTAAGACAAAAGCCCTCAACATATGAGAAACAGCAGACAAGCCATTTCAAAATTCCTTATCTCTTGCAAGAATTTTTAATGAGCATTATTAGTATCTCACGTCATGGTCCAATATGTCCAAAATTTACATAACTTTCAAATGGTAGTAGGTATTAGCATTCTTGCATCCTAGGTGAGAAAGCAAGTAGAAAAGATTGAGTGACTTGGATGTCAGCAGCAGTGTTAGGAATAGAATACACTGTTCCATCTCTTGTGCAGCACTACCGCAACGGTTTGTTCCCTATGCACACTTTTACGAGGCAGATATTTGACCTGTTACACTATGCTGCATAAAATAATAATAAGTAATGAGTGGGTGGGTGATCTCACCAGTGTCTTTAAACCTCCTGCAATGTGTGGGTTACAAGGTTTGAATCACACAGAAGTAGTACCGAATTTGCATGCTGTTTCAAAGAARCTGCAGGAGGAGGAGTGCCTAACTGGTGAAGAATGAAGAAAATTAAAAACCCTGAAACAAGAATGAGAGATGAGTCAAATAGAAGCCCTAGTGAAAACAAAGCAGGAATATCCACCTGTATAAAAAAAAGGCATGAGGTGTTCAGTCAAGCTTCTGAGAATTTTTATCCTTGACAAACTGCTTCCCATTTAGAGAGAAGATATATTGATAAATATGTATTTAATCTTATTTGGAGAAAAAAGAACATGTGTGACATTGATCCCTCCCATCACTGTCAACCAGAGCAACTCCCCTACCCCAGCTCCCACACCAGTACAAACGAGATCAGAATCAACTATGGAGTTCATGTTGCAGAAAGAAAGATATTAAATTCATCCAAACATCCATCTGCGCCCAGGCTGAGTTTCTACCCCTACATTATCCAGAGCTCTGAGAAGCCGGGAGTCTCAGAAGGTGACTCTGCCATAAAACTGCATGGCCAGGCCCCACATTTATGAATGAAATTGCTTTTTTTCCAAATGCAAGATCAGAGACCATGGATGAGTGCCACCTTTTTTTTTTTTTTTTTTTTTTTTTTTTTCCCAAAACACTTAGGAGAATGAGTACGCTGTATTTCTTCAATTCAATGCTGATATATCTGATTTCCCTCCAGGACAGACCAAACATTAAATAACATTGAACAGTCTGAGTGTGTAGCTAAAATACTTGCAATGAAAAGTTTTCATTCTCAGCTTATTTCCTAGTTTACAAAAGCTCTTATCAAAAAAGCTCTCTAAATTGGAATTAGTTAGTGATCCAGGTCTCTAAAGCCCAGGGACTGGAAGTGAAGATTTCTTAATTATACCAGCAGGGGCTTGATTTCTATTCTTAGTGCAGCTGGGTAATGTTGTTAGGTTCTTGCAGAGCACTGTTCTTCATTGGCAGGGATAGCCCCTGGTTTACTTTGACAAAAATATAGAGCTCTTTAAACTGAAGCATCTTCACGTACGCGTGTAACGGAGCAYGGACACTTCAGCCACACACGCAACCAACTCTTCAGCAGAGTCCAGGTTCCTTTAAAGTTTGATAGCTCCTTACTTGGGAATGTAATCACCGGTCTGAGAGTTTTAACTGATCTAAACTTTTAAATTTTTTTTTAATTTTTTGTTTTCTCCCAATGGGCCTTTGCAATACCTCAGTTTCCTCCTTCTTCCTAAAGGAACCAACTGCTCAGCTGCAAATTCACCCACAGAAAAGGCTACTTATCAGCCCCATAAGAAGCTTTTAGAATCGTGACCCAGATGACAAGCGGTATCACAAGGACCCCTAAAGTTAAAAACATCCACCCACAGTGACTAAACTTCTGCATAAATCACTTCCCTCCTGTATTACGAGGATGTACCCAACATAGAGAACAATAACCAAAACCAGCCTCGCACTTTATATGGAATAAAAAAATTTTACCCCAAGAAAGAAATCACTACAGATTAAATATGTAGCTCTAAAATCTTTGAAATACTCTAATAAAACAACTCACTGAATAAAATATGGCGCAAAATATAAAAACACATGCCCATAGCTGCAGTTTAAGTGCATTGGGGGTAAAGGGYGGGGGAAGGAGGCATATTAGTTTATCTTCTTAAGGTTTCTGGACAGAATCCAAAGAATTGGGTTCAATCCCCAACTAGGTCATATTTTTTCTCTCATTAAAATATTTGACTCGTACTGGCAGTGTTCTCTAAAGAAAAATGAACTCTGGACTCAGAACAAGATAGAGCTGTAGTTGTTAAAGCAACTATTTAAACCTCATAATTTGGTGGTTGCTAGTCGCCTTCTCGAGAGGAGGCTGGTGGTCGTCCTCGGTGTTTCTCTTTTTTGCCCGCACAACATACAAACACACTCGGAAAACTCCGGCAGGGCAAGTCAACTGCATGTCACAAGGCAACTGGTGGTCACATGCAATRCTATTTTTAAAAAAGGCACAGAAATTTTGCATCTTTACATTCCTATCTGTTCAAGCTGTTTTATCAAAACTCAAACTTTCTTGCTGGGAAACTGTTCTCTCTTTGGTACCTTTTCTGCCAAAATCCAACTGTAACAACAAAAGTTTATAAACAATGAAAATTCCAGCTGCTTGACATCAGCGATGTGAAGCTTTCACTTCACACTGATACAAATATTTACCCTGAGCTCTGGCAAAGCTTTCCTTGCCCATGTCGCCCTTAATCATACATTTTTCCTTGAYTGAGTTATGCTTTCCAGTACGTGATTTGCTCTGGTTTACTTTTTAACACATCCCAGAGGCTTCGTCAAAATCAGCTCTGTGCAGGCCATGTCATTTGGTAGCTGCCAAACCTGCTATTCAGAAGGACCTTGGCAAATAGCAAAACAGTGTCTTTTTCTAACTGCTCTAATAAATGTGTTTGTTCTTTTCTGACCACCATTTATTTTTTAGATCCCACATATCCATAAAGCAATGAGCCAAGAAAGTAAGCAGAAACACATTCATTTTCCCTTTAATCTACTCCCTTGAGGCAATACGCTGACTTCTCTTACAGACACCTTATAGCTAAGAAGCTGCAAACTATCGATGACTCACTTTTTATTATTATTTACGAGACAGAAAGGTTATTATCAGACGGAGTAATAACAAAGAATCACTTTGTTGTTGCTTTAGTACTTGCAAAACTAAATATACAGGAGTCAAAACAAACATAACTCTACCTGAACAAACAAGATCGTCACAGACTATTTTGACAATTATAATTAAATATATTCTTCCAAAAGAAAGAAAAATCAACAGATTCCTCAATTACACTAGTATAAAGCCAAGTGCAACAAGGAGGAAAATCTCATCTACTATAGCTAATATGGAGAGAAGAAACTTATTTCAAACTATTCCTGAAAGTGGACTCAATTCTTAACCAAGAAAAGATATTTTTCTTCCCCTTCCCTTTTGGTGCCTCTCTMAATCCCACTTTTCMCTGGGGGAGGAAGAAGGRAAGCAACGAAGACAAAAGGTGTTGAAGAATTTTGGGCCCTGGGCAAAAGTTATCGCAACCTTGCAAGGACGTTTGTTCTTACAAGACATAGCCCTGATTCTGGTTTATCTTTGTGTGCAGGGATGACGATAGACTGGTCTCAGTGAAGTGGGACGGGAATTCTGTTACCAACTTGCATATGAACAGGATTTCATTCAGAACATGTATTTACATGACATACTTGGCTGTAAACRTGATTAAACACAGACTTGGGACAAATTTCTTGTCATATACCTTTTCCCAATGTCCATTTCATAGTTACTCTTCTTTCCCAGGATTTAGTCTAACATTATACTTGCAAGAAGAAACAAAGAGCTGCCATTTTTTTTTTTTTTAATAATTATTATTTGGAGAAATAAACAATTTTTTTTTTTAGTTAATTAAAAGAGAAATCTTAAACCCAAGCCTATGCTTAGTATACTACTAAACGATGTAAAATCGAACCTGCCATTTACAGTGCTGACCCATGGTACAAGTAAGTCAGATGTATGAGTCGCCTCCCAACTCTTCCTTAAGGCGGATCAGTCRTCCTTGGGCAGAGACAAATAAACCGTACCTGAAGTAGCTCTAAACCACTATCACATGTAACTAGCAGCCTACTGAAGTAAATCAGCACCATTTACAGGTTGCAAACAAAAAGGAGAAACCTGAAGTCTACAGCAATTAAAAATGAGGGTCAAGGATGAAAACAAGAACTCCTGACCCACCTGAAAAATAACTCAGATGTCCCAAATTTATTTACTATTTCAATAAAATTTTGGTGCATACATTATAGGGTCCCAGATGAAATTTGTTTGAAACCCAAATACTTCAGTTCTGCATTTCAAGGACCATTTTTTTTTCCTTTTCTTCTTTTTCTTTCTATCTAAAGTTTGCTTACTACCGGTGTTTCACATCAAAAGCCAGAAAATTTAGAAAAAATATTTTATGGTCCTAATAAATCACTCTAGATCAGGTCAAAGCTAGKCAGTAGATTCATAAGCCTTCATGTAATCTTTATCTAAAGATTAAACATTTCAATAAAACATAAATCCTATGAGAATTGAAGTACTTGGGGTTTAATTAAGAAAATTTTGCTTAGTTCATGTAAGACAAAATTATATTGAAATATATATTCGTGAGTCTTGTGATCCTGGCATCAGCTACAGGTTACCACTAGGGCTTTCGGGAGAAGTAGCAAAAGGGAAAAGCAATCTGGGATGACTTTTGTATGGCAAATTGTTAAGCAAGTGACAGATTCACACTTCAAGCTGGTCACTGCACATGACTTCAGTACAGCATCTGCAGTGAATTTTCACCTCTGGCTGAAGGAGGAGAACCACCCAGGGTGGCCCCTGCTCCAGTCCCAGCATGGCAGGAATAAGGAAGACTGATACTTGCGACAAAAATCAAATTAGAAAAATCAACCTGGAGAATTTAGATTACAGATTAGATTCAGTCTCTCACAGTTTTCTACAACGTCACGGCTAAACCTGACATTTGCATTACCTAGCTTCAGTCTTTAAATACAAAATATTTTACAGTTGCTAGGTGCATGTTGAGTGTTTTGAAATCCCCTAGTAAAACCGCATTTTAATGTCAAAGTCATTTAGAGGTATATATAGCCATATACCTCTATTCATAATACATATTTTTAAACATTTTATTCCAGAATCACATTAGGGACRTTGTAACATTTCTATTAGGGTAGTATGACAGGAATCCAATAATTGTACATATTGTGGTTACTGTCAGCCTTACAGATATGCGTTTTCATCACTTGAGTTTCTGGGTTCATTTAGAAATAAAAATATCATGATCTGGTACTAGGGTGCCAGAATTCCCCCAAAGCAACTGGAAAAATGGATTATTGGAAAGAACTAAAATTTTAAGAACCTAAACATCACAAAAGAACAAAAATCCCACCCCAAAACACAGCAACATAACACATTGGCTAGTCACATCACACAAGTGACCAAGTTTCCTTTACCTAACAAGATATCTATGTCTCAGCTGTTCATTGGTAACACCCTCATTAGTCRACGGACAGAAAAAGGTGCCTCTATGAAGTATTTTATTTAATTGCAAGGAAGAAATGCAGAGCTCAATTCAGCTGCCCAAACCAAATGGTCTGTGGGTCCTCCAAATTATGTGACACAGGACATACGTATGGAGCACACAACCACCAGAACTTGCAGCAGGAGCCTAGACAGGAGCTCCTCATTAGATAGGTACTTGTGGCCAAGTCAGCCCCAAAATGCATTAGATTAGCCACTCCTGAGAAGGTAATATTCCTCTCTGCTGACCRTAAAAGTACCCCAGATGACTAGCTCACCTATAGGCCTCCACAGTACAGCCAGGTAAAGTCARGGAGATAAAACCTAACCCATCTGCCTCCCAGACAAAACACAGAACATGTTACAGCAAACTGACCTGCGAAGCAAAGGGGAGTTTCACACGATCTTACAGGTAACGAACTCATATGACTAATAAACTAACAGAAAAATATATGAGAATTACAGCTTTCTACAGATGAAAATGGAAGTTCAAATAATCCAAGGACAGATTTACCATCCCCACTTGCAAAGTACACTTATTCCCAGATTAAGCCCATCACCAGTCACTGATCAGAGGTGAAAAATACATATGAAGGCKAAGAAAAACTAAGGAGTTTATTTCTCAAATTATAGAAATAATTTTTTAAGTCACAAGTGAAATGAACAATTTGGACTGAAACCACTTTCCAATGTCTCCGAGGCTCACTTCAACAGAGTAAAAAGCAAGAACCCTTTAAGGCTTTTGACCACACTGAGGAAAATATCAAAACTGTGCTTAGATAAGATGTCTTCGTTGAACTGGTTACTTACGTTTTACATAAAATTTTTATTGACTGAAAGAAGCTCAGGTCAAAACAAGTTGAGACACCCTTTTAGTCTTACATGTTTATGAATTCAAAGCTTTTCAGTCACTGGACTGAAAAAAGGTCATACTGACTCCAACATCAAAATTTCGCTGTGGATTTCAATGACTGCTCTGAAGAATTTCCTGCAGTTTGAKGTGACTGAATAGATGCAACAAATGACACAGCTATTCTCTACACRCTCTGTGGACTTCTTCCAACAGCTTCTATATTCCTTAAGGTCTCCATAGAGTCTCACAAAGTCAATGATTAGGGTCTCTTGCCTCTCTACCTGTTCCCTCAAGTGTTCGCAGCTTCTTCCTAGTATTGAAAAAAGTGGATGCTTTTCTCCTTCATCTGCAAACACTGACTTATTTTCCCTCCTGTTTCCAAGACTGCAGGAACTAAAGTGGAACTCTGCAACTAAGTTGTTTTTATTAAAAGTCAGATTTTTTTTTCCCCAGTGATGTCAACAGAAAGTTCACTGCTCTAACAATTATGTTTGTCATTCCCAGGTGCAGAGTCAGTAGAGGGAGCACAAGAGCACACAGAAAAGTGTTAGAGCTACCAAAAAATCCTTTCTTAATATTCAGCCATAATTATTATTTTTGGGGTGGTTTTTTTCTTGAATATTCCCATCTGTCCCACCAGGTTACAAATGCTTAAAAATTATGTAAGACAATCTTGTTGCTTTGAGAAATAACAGACCCAAACCCCAAAAGTTTAGCAGTATAGATTAAGAGCTGCAAAGCTCTCTCTCACCAAGCAGAAAAACAAACAACTTTCTTAAAATAGGCATCTGAATCATAATGCTGAGTAACTTCCCATTTTAGTAACTGCCACAAAGTATTTCTGACCATGTTCAGTGCATATCTTGTAATAAGATATAATCATCAGCATAATTCATCAGAATCCACCAAAAATGATCACTTCTGTTGAGACCTTGGTCAAACTTTTCTTTAACCGAAAACAAGACAAAATTTGCTTGGTTTTGAATTCTGTAATTAAACACAAATCTCAGTCCAGGTTCATCCAATATTTGCTGAATTCCCAAAGTTTTTCAAGGATTCCTCTCTTCTGGCTGCCAGAAATCTCTGGACTCAGCTTGAGCGAACTTGGAGCGATTTATGTTTTTTTTATCAAAACTATGGGAAATTCAATTATTTTTCGTGGTTTTGGCTTGATATCAAATACAACACTGCATTTCTAAGCGCGCTTCATTTCAACTTTTCAGTTTTATTTAAACCTCAAAGTTAAGATCAGGAAGACAAAGTCCTTTCACATATTATTGAATATAAATCCAGAGTAATCATACTGATTTTATTGGTGCTATTCCAGCGTTACACCATTTTAAATGAAAACTTTCACGTGTATTTCAAGGCTGAGGGGGAAAACAAAAAAAAAAAGAAATCCAACAATTCTTTCCATGAATCCTTGCAAACCTCTGAGCTGAACATTTTTCTCATTACTGTGCATAAAACTGCACTACACTTTGGGGTACCAATGCCTACCAGAGGACCAAGTGCAGTTGCATGACTAAGTATATGCAAGATTATGTTCTTCCACGTCATTTCAAGCTAATTACATAAAATAGTGTTCTAGTCATGACCGAAAGTTCTTTGAATACCCAGTAACTCATTTGGAACAGCTTTAAAAACCATGAAATACCCCTCTAGATTAGTTTTCCCAAAAGTAGAAAAAYCATCAAAAGAAAAGATCTTATTGTTTTATTTTTACTTCCTCTCCAAATCAACCAATTCTCTGTAAAAAAAAGATACTAATCTTCTGCTTCTTACGTTTTCACACAGGAAGTATGGAGTGCTATGGTTTTGTAGAAGMAGCATAATAGGAATAGAGAAATAAGAAAATAAAAGAGAATAAGAAAAATCATAACAATTTTCAGTTGACTTCATACATTAAGTCTAGTATGCATTAAACTGCTCCAGAACTGCTCTATAAAGCCACTTGATTATTTCCCTATACACCAACACAGCTCATACGCAAAGTCCTGAGATGGATATTCCACCAGTTAAAATCAGAGATCCCTTCCAGTCTTATCATCTTTGAAGGATTTTAACTTGGCCACTGAATCTGCCAGCAAAACTTTTCTTACTTCTGCTCTTGATAGACCATCACAGAATCAGAGCCCAAGTATGCAGACTCTTAAAATCCAACCAAGCATTCAAAAGAAAAGAAAAAGAAGAAAAAAGAATCTCCTGGAACATTTGAACACCTTAGCATTCTCAAAGACCATGAAAATGCCTAGCAGTATCTTTCATACCATTCCTGTATTTTGTATGTTGGCTATTTGGGGTCTTAGCTGCTACCGTAGGACTTCAAGAAATTCCCACGTAGTRTTTTAATATTCTTTTGGATTGAGTTACTGCACTACTCATACTGTATCTTTTTTCATTCATGAATCATTTTCTTCTGCTGTCTAGTTCTCATCTCGTGTGAGCTGAGGCTAATATTTTCTTATCTATATTCAAATATTTATTTATATACATTCAGCAAGTATGAATCTGCCCAAGTGTCATTAAAGCACTATATTTCTTGCATTTGCTCAAAGCAGGGACCCATTCTGAAAGGTCAGAGTGTATAAACAGCGTGTTTATTGTCTTCCAATTAGCTCTATAACACATTTGTGCAGCTGAAAGTTATTCTTTTGATAGCTAAGCTTTGCAAAATTCAAGCTTATTRTATATATCATATGGGTTATATAAGAAATAAYGATAAGAACTAGGCTACCTTGTTATATCTAGGTCACTACCTTTAAGTCAAATTTCCTGTGATCTTATTCATTATATTAGGGTTCTGGTGSAGATTTATATCTACAAACATGAGAYGCACAAATGATTCACAATTATAGGTACTTTCAATTTTTTGCTATGTCACAACAAGACACCAACACCTGCAAGAAACTGACTTTCTGAAGTTAATGGCTAAGAGACTTCTGAAAAATAARCTCCTCTCCAAGAGTCCAAAATTCSCACCCAGAAATTGAGACCCATAAAATTATTTAAAATATCATTGCTTTGTACATAAAGTAGATAAATGGTTTGCATACCAAGTGAAAGCAGAGAAAGAATCCTGACTGATAAATACTACCTACACTAAACWGTATTTCACATCATTATATTAAAAGAACCAGATAATGACCATTTCTGAGTTACAGAAGATTTTGAAAAAGCCCTGCTTATAGAACACATTTCAATATCATTTCTACTTCAAATAAGTTAATATCAAAACTAACCATTTGAAAATGCTAAACATTAACCGAGAACATTGAGGCATCATTGATTATAGCAGTATCCATGTACACAGGGTACCTTTTTAAAATACATGAGAGATGGCACTAACAAAAGATACAGCTAATCTTACTTTATGGCGACTCAGAGAAATGCACAATGCTGTACTACTGTACCGTCAGGTAATCTACTGCCTCTTTAAATAAATCTAAATATTAGGTCTAGGAGGGATCAACCTGAGAAAAATGCTAAAATATAACTGCTAAAGTTAATACTTAATACTTGCTTTTCTACAAGACTTAAAATGAAAAGGCTTTCCAACTATTATAAGATGTACAGTCTTAATCTACATTTCAATAAGATATTTAAAGGCAATGCTGAAACTGTCAGGGACCCTTTCTTAAGCCTGAGAGAGGCCTACAAAGGAATGCTGACAGTTTCGTTTTCTGTGACACGGAAGCATTATTTTATCAAGAAAATGTTATTATATTCGTATTCATTTTAGCACTCCTCTTTGTGGACTCTTCAAAACCCCCAGATGTATTTGGTGGCACAAATGCTATAGTACCACTTGTGTTGTCAGGAGCCCTTATAGATAAAGGTAGATGAAGAGATTAGCATAAACGTACATCCTTCCGTCGCGTTTTATACAGAAAGCTGAAAAATGATACTAGAATGAAATTTCTCACTGAGATACTCATAAACTGTAAATGTACTCCAAAACATGTCATTCAACCTGTTGTTTTCCTGTAATGCCTAAAAAACTATAGAGGGTTTTTAGAAGACATCTTCATTGTTACAATTTACGTATATGTTGTTAACATTAATATATGTATATTCCTCCTTTATGTTAAATACACTTTTTGTATTTTTACTTTTTTTAATCTTTGTTGTAGACCCTTTAAAAATAGCATATCGAGCACCTTGTTAAATGAACTCTGTCATTAATAACGTGGCTCCAGTTAGAAAAAAGCTTTTATTCTTGTGTGAATGTATACATACAGACCATAAACAGTTTCTAATTAGTCACATGTGGATTCAAATGCAGACTTGTATGCCATAAACCAACACTGAAGTGTATAAGAAGCTGTCAGTCAGATCAAAAGTCAATCCAAAACCATCCCATTTGCAGAGCTGAGATGCTGTCACAGTTAGTTAGCCATAAATGTTTAAAACAGCRACCAAACTTTTATTCTAATTGAGCATGAGTTGAAAGGCTGCACACTTTGATGTCTTTGCTTTTATCATTTGTATATAGCTAAAAACAGCAGGGTATTTTTTTTTTTTTTCTTCTCTTAGAAATAGGAGACATTGCTTCTTATTGAAAATATACAGGTAGGTCAAGCTGTATTTGTGGAGCCAATGTATGGTTTTCAATCATGCGTGTAATCACTTACAGCACTAGTCCTCAAAAGTGCAATTACAGTAGTTTCTCATTACTACTTAACCTTTTCTTCCTGTCAATTGTTGACCAAATCATAAAAAAATGCATCTTCGGAATATTATCTTGAATGAGATCCTACATCTCTTCGGGAAACTGATACCAAGGACTTCAACGGCATCGTCATTTTTCAATCCTTTAATTTTTCAGGAGGGGAGAGGGCAGCAGAGCCTGTTTGCAGGAAGCGTATTGGAGCARATGCCTACAATCTGAGAACATGTTAACAGAAACTTGAGAGGCAGCAATGAAAAGTCCAGGCCTAATCTTATTATAGAAACACTCTGTCTGTTATACAAGGGAAATACACGCAGAAGGCCAGTCTGGTGGAGCAAAGGAGCCCCTCGCTGCAGTTCAAGGCAGAGCACGAACACCCAACGCAGGGTGCCTCAGACAACCCCTCCGCTTTTTTTACGAGACAAAAAACATCTTGCAACAGAAAAATTAACAACATAACATTCACACCTCTCTCTTCACTGGGTCCACAAAAAAAAAAAAAAAAAAAAAAAAATCTTATTACCTTTGATAGACACTACAGCATTCCCCAAATCCATCACCTGCCTGACAGTCTTTGCCTACGCTGGGTGATCCAGGGGTTAAACTTCATGCTGTACTTTATGGTCACTACACCTGTATGTGATCTGCCAAGAAAATAATGCTGGACCTGTACCTACGTATGCACAGCTGGATTCACTTCTCTCCTGATAGCACACCAGCCTCTATCACAAAAGCTGGTTGCCAGCACCAACTGTGCATGAAAAGGAGGGGAGRTGAAGGGGCAGCAAGGAGACACGCACTTCTCCATGGTACCAGGACTTTCCTCCTTCCCCATGCTTAGACAGGACAGGGTCTGCAGACCGCTGGCCCCATCCTGCACACCGGTGTCACACCATTAGCCTTGTTATGGTGGTATCAGTTGGAGAAAACCCACACAGATAAATTCACTGAGCACTATCCGTGGCCAACTGGCTTTAATTACTATAGAACAGGGCAGATCCACTGGTTAACGAGCCATGTCTCTGATGAACTGGCTCCTCCTGTACTTTCTGCAGCACCGTCTGGTCTGCTGTAACATTACATCCCTGGGGATGGGGCTGCAAATGCTGCCCCTGAGGACAGCCGTCCTCCTCTAACTTCCACAAAAGTTTTTGCTCCCAAAAAATCCTCACAGCTCATGTGGTTCGGCATTTGTTTAAATCCTAGCTCTTTCTCCTGAGGCAGGAATTTAGCAGGAGTTTATTGCAATCTGAAGAAAGCGGCTTCAGCATACTTCTATGTGACTTAAAGGAGAAATTTAAGAGGGAACCTCAAGGTAGCTATTCCTTGGCCTGGAATTGCAACCTTCCATGTTTAGGCTTGCATACATTTTGTGCCATACTCACACGGGTGTATACGGAACCAAATCATTATCAGACCTAACCCATGCCGACAGAAAACAAAAATTCACCCAGCTTCATAAAAGGTTCTAACAACTGGAGATGCCAGGAGAGGAAGCGGTGCACATGTAYCCTTCAGTCTTCACAGAAGGCACTTGACACTGCAAAGGCTTCTCTTGACAGAAATTACCATCAAGTTTCTATGACCCGAAGGTCATAGCTGAGACCAAGAAACCATTCTGTTAGGAACAGTGTGAAAACATGCTAAGGCAAATATTCAAGTACCTAAAAAACAGATGGGAAAGGATTATGAGAAAATTATGACTCTTGTTTTCCAGATGAAGAGCAGAGGAAAACGAGATCTATTTTTTTCTCACCTTTTTTTCTTTAAGCAATAGTGTAACCTCACTGCTTCCAGCAAGAGATAAAGCAACCTTTGATAGTTTGTCCAAGGACACCTCAGAAATCTGTGGCAAAGCCGGGAACTCTACACAGCCAGAGGTCCATTCATAACACCATCCCGATTCCCACGAACTGTTAGCCAAAAGGTGATTAGAGAGAGTCTCCTCAAACATTTTTCACATTGAAACTGTGCCCAGTGTATTCCCTCCAGATATACTGTGTCGGGGCTTCTCCTTCTCCCTCTCTGCCCTGMTGGACAGGGTGCCAGATATATTGGGCATATGGTGGCAGTGAGGAAGGTAGTCGTTCGTACAACTTAGCTTTAGTCTGAAACTAAAAAAAGGCTGCAGGATCTGTGGGAACAGGGTATCTAGCAGTGATCGCGGCCATTATTTTTCTTTTTTATAGTGCTACCTTTTAAACTATGCTTGAGATCTTTGTTGTTGTCTCGTACCCTGTGGCACTGGCCTGGCGTGATGAGACTTCAGCAAGATACAGCACATAAAAGCATACACTGTAAGTGTGACTAATTGCAATGACRAGGTTGGGTTGGAGGTAACTTGTGAATGATCTAGTGAATTGAAAATGCCTGCATGCTCTGCCTAGTAGCAGTGAAAAGAGAATATGGGCAGTGCCAGTTGTGTGCTACAGGCAGGAGCCTTGCTGAGAACACAGGAGAAACACACCATACCTTATTAACACGCCCAGCTTCTCAACGAGCTTTTTAGAAAACAAATATATAGCATCGGCAATCAACCGTATTATTATTAATAATGCAGTTAAAATGTGTGGAGGAAGTGAATTTGGTATGAATCCAGCATTTGAATTATGTAGTATTAAAAAGAAAGTCTCTGCTTAGGTACCCAGAGAACACAGACGTTGCTATAAAAACCCAGTACGCAGCATACAAAGGCATGCAACTAACTAAAACCCAGCTCAAGTCATGAATAAAGACAATGCAATAATTCTTTTCACTCTAGAGCATCTTTCAAAAATCATTCTGCATGCATTCCCTGGTAAATACAACATCCTTGCAAGATAGATGAGGAACAGTATCCTGGTTTTCAGGATGGGAAATGGAGTCAAAAATAATCCCACACCCCAACATCAGTGGAAGATTATTGATCAGAGCACACTGATCAGAACACAGATCATGACATATTACCCTTACATGGCATTTTAGTGCAGCCTTTGAGATAGGTATCTCTTCAGTTCCTCCCAAAGAGGAACGCTGAAGTCCCTTTCCTTTCCCTGGGCCATCAAAATGGTGATGCTGAGCTATTGTAAACACTCTCTTCCTTTATTTTCCTTTCATTTTGTCCCCTCCCCTTGTGTGTCTCGTTTTCTTTATCTGCATAAACCTATAAGAGTAAAACTGTATAGTATCTGTGATTAAACACAACTCAGTTCAAATCAAAACTTAAATTTATCATCATAGAGTTCATGGTGACACAGTATGATAGACATTCACAGAAAAAGCACACAATTTTTGTTGTTACAGTTAATTCCCTGAAAATACAGTCAAAAATACAGGCTTTAAACCAAAACACAGCCATGATGCTTCAGTGTTTGCCCTCCCAAATGTAGAAAACAATAGCATTGTATAAAACAGAGCTTACATGTTATTACTTTTATAACTTACATAGATCTTCTTTATGGTGTGGCATGTTCAGGACCCAATTTTTAACTTATTGCACCACTTTAATACTTGAGATATTTTTCAATAAAAATCAAAGTATAAAACTGAGAAATCCACTTYCAGCCTAGAGTATCAACTGGGACATTCATTATACAAAAAAAACCCAAACAAACCCAAAACCACCCTACCCCACAACACTTCTTTTCTCTTGATAAGCCTTTCCTGGAGCACAAATAAAGTATTGCAACTCCAGGGAAGGTCTGGTATTTAACAACAATCTAATATCATGTGTGTGTGCAAGTTATATTTTCCCAAAGTTGTTCAACACCTTTACATTCCCTCCATCCAACAACCTATAGGCCAATCTCCTCCTTAAAACTTAAATACTATAGCTTTTCCTCTATTTAACCACTACTGTTAATGATTTAAATGACTTCCAGACATAATTTTAATATTAACTCATTTTAGATTKAGGCCTCTATGTACTCTACCCCTAATCTTTTTCCATTCTGCTGCTGMTAACCTCATCCCAATATAGCATGTACCTTTGCTTGTGAGACTCAGCGTTTCATTAACTCTGTTCAGGTTTATATACTGAATGTGTAAGTTTACCTGTTTTCAACATTAAATCTGTTTTTTAAAAACTGTTTTAAAGAATATTAATCTGAAACATGTAATCTGTATGTGATAGTCAAATAATGGTTTAATTATTCCATAGAGTGCTTGCCCTTAAGAAACACTATCTATTAATAGGTACCAAACAATTATTGCTTTTGTTTTTCCCTTGACCTAAACAATGTGAAATTATATATTCCATTATAAACTAGAGAATAATAACCACTGCTAGATAGTGATTTAAAACAACAACAAAGAAACACCAAAAAAACCTTGGAGCTCTTTATTTTGCTGAGGCACTTTAAGACAAGTAGCTTTATTCCCTCTCATGGGGGCCTGGGGCCCTCAWCTTTACATATATACACCATTTTTGTGGGCACAAAAGGTACGGGTCTGTACCGTACAGCTGTGAATCAAAATTTCAGCTAAATATTCACCTTCCRCATAGATTGGCTAAAGGAGGAAAGAGTATCATGGGTACTAAACGAAGACAGTGTAATGAACTGCCACAAGTGGAAGACACTCCGAATGCTACAACAGCTTTAGTTCGGTTTTCCACACTGGATTTGAAAAGCAGGTAGTGACAAGCGGAAGCAGAGTCAAAAAATATTTATCATCAGTGAATAATAAGATCTGCACCAACAGGGTGTCATGCTTTTCTGTACGGGAGGGGACGCACCTTTGAGAGCCTCTCGAACACCACGCATGGCTGTTTTACCGGGCTCGGTGTGCACAGTGCACTTGACCAGGTCACCAGTTGAAAGAGACACCTATATTTCTGAACAAGGACGCTGCATCTCACTGTTTATTTCCGAAGAAAAATCATTTTTGGTAAATGAATGGAACTGCAGAGAAGGRGAAGAAAATAAACAAAACAAAACAACAAAACCAAACAAGCCTTGTGAAAACTTTTCCAGTAGAAACCACCTACAACCTGCAAGGTCAGAAGACACAACACCAAGGACATGATATCAATTCCTTCTGATTATCTGGGAAATAGTTACCCAGCTGGGATAACTACAGAGTCCATTTTTGAGGAATGATCAGAAACAAGGAGGTAGAAACCTGTTATTTCAATACATTTAGAGCTGACCAAAACTCTATGACAGAAATCTAAACCCATATAACTTTTTTCCTTTCTTTTATTAACATATTTCAAGTTGATCTGGACAAGCCACTGAATTACTGAATATTTATCGAATCTAAACCTTTATATATTTCTAGACTGATCTGTTATTTCAGGGTTTTTCTTTATTATTCTGAAATTCAACATGCCCATTGGGGGAGCAAACACTTTTTCTCCATTATTTAAAAATTTTGACTTACAAATAGCTGTAAAACCAACAGTATTTTTCCTTCCGCCTTTTTGTTATTATAAGCCAAGATATCTCATCCCTGTTGATTAATGATGCTAACCAATGGCCACTGACATCTGATTACCATCAAGAATGTGTTCTCTCTATTAAAAAAATTGGCTGATACTTTAACAGAAACATTATTCAGAAGTTATACTCCCGTATCTTAAAATTTGAAGTATTCTGTCAGGCAGAAAGGGAGAGAAAAACATGGTTTTTCCCCCCGCTTTGCTTTTCATATAGCTGATGAAAAGAAAAATGTTTCCAGTTTTGCTGTGCATTTTGCTCTAAATTTGTCACACATCTCTAATCATTTCTACTAAATGTGGTTACTAGCTTCAATGACAGTTTTGTTGGGAGGAAATCACAAGCCTTAAAAAAAAGCGTGTGCACATTTTATTAGTTTCTTTTTGAAAATTGTTATCGTTGCTGCAAATATGTCTCCATCGGAGAAGTGGAACACTAAGGAAACCATCGCAAGGAGGAGGATGTGAGGCATCTTATCACAGCAATGAGTGGGAGTGCATTTCCTTGTAGTTGCTGTAATAGTAGTGGTAATTCTTAACTAAAAGGCCATAATGATAACATCTAGAAAATGGCACAGTGCTCTCTGTAATGTAACATGAATATTSCAGAGCAGGATGATAACCAGCTGCAAACAAAACAAATTAATTCATAAAAATTATATAGCCTCACTTTGCATTGCTTTAAAGATAAATAGGTGAAGGGTGAAGGGAGCTTCAAAACAGGATTTTTAAGCTGCTTTTTATTTTTTTTTTAAACATCTGAAGGAGGAAAAGCTTCGCAAAAGGGAAGCTCCAAAATTGCCATTTCAAGTGTTTTGTTTTGTTTTGAAAACATATTTGACTTAGGACAAAAGGAGGACAAGGAAAGTCTAAGTAGCGCTTTCAAGTAAAAAGGGATGACCGGGAGGGCAGAATTTTGGTTGAAGATTTCTGTTACATCCTGTACATCCAGTCTCCAGGCAGAACTGGGGCAAATGAGCCAAAATGCTGAACTCTATCAATGCCATTCTGGCTTTTGAATGAATGTGACAGTGAGAGACTGTGGGAAGCAACTTAACACAAATGGAAAATTTGCAAGTGAAGAACTATAATAATCGTCTCCCATAACAGTCAGATCAGGTTTCGAGGGGTTTTTTGTTTGCTTTTTTGTTGTGGAGTTTGGTGTTTTTTTTCTTCTCCCACTCTTGCTGAGTAGAGTTTAGCTGGCACATTTTGTTTGGGATACTTAGGAGAATAACTAAAATTTTGCTGCTACTGATAAATAATTTAGGTCATTCAGACTACAGCATGGACAAACAGCAGCAAGAATCTGTGAACTCCACTGACTATCATATACCTAAAAAAGAACTTGGGCAGGTATGGAAAAGGTATCTTTAATTATTTCCACACCCACAGGTGCTGCAAATCAGAAGTTTTCTGTTGAATTCAGTATAGCATTTCCCCAGCTGGGAATAGCAGCTCTTTCCCTCCCCAGGCACACGCCTCTGTACAGCGGAACAGCCCTACCACAGGTCTTCAGCATCCTTGTGTCCAGGGCTAAAGACTCAGGGTTCAACCACTCCAGCAAAGTAGCATGCGAAGTAGGTCAACTAGATGCAAATTTACCACAGATGACCTATTTATCCTGCAGTAGCAGCCCAGGTGCATCTCCTGCCATAGTCCATCCCAGCTGACCCCACTTTCAGGGAACTACCATAGAAAGAGCTAAGATTTTGCAAGTTCACATCCTAGCCTATCTTATTGCAAGAAGTTGACATTGCCAAAACCTTTACAATTTCTAGCAGCACAGCCCCATGCCCCCTTCCCCAGCCAAAGCTCAACAGAAATACTGAGTGTAACACACACGCAGTTTAAAGTACTCAGGCTTATTCCCTTGATTGCAGCCAGCACTTGGACCAGTCCATCTCTTCTGAAATAGTCCTTTTAATCTGGCAGGGGTACTGCACCATTAGCTTCCACCACAAGCAGATGCTGCATCACGTTCAAGAAAACAGTAACTCCCTGACCCAAAAGTCATCTCTCCTGTTGCCAAGCTGTACATTCTCCTACAGCGCCGCAGCTTCCCCCCCCCCCCCCGTCACTGCACCACCCTTGTGCTGTTTACAGTTGACAAAATGACATCTAGACACAGCATGTATTTCACTGCGACGCTACTTCTATTTGGCAAAAGTAAGGAAAAATTAGGATTTTGCAACTTTTTCCAGTAGCTACTTGAATTTAATGTCTTTTTCCATTAAACAATTAATAGGAACTAGCGCTAATACTTTCAAACAAATTCCAGAGCCATTAGAAACCGCGCAAATTCATGCCGATATTTGATTCGTTGTTACATATCACTTGTGTCTTATTTAGCAAAACCAGATTAGATCTACATTAACATACTCATCTACATTGAAACAGTCTGCTGCAGGAAAATGAGAAGTGCAGTCTAGAAGGACAGGTTTTTTTTTCTTTTTTGCAGGGTAAGCAACTCAAGCCTGATTTTGCTAGAGACCCCTTTTCCTGGATCTTCAGCTTCATACCCAAAGCTCTCTGTATTTCATTTGTACCTTTGGCTGTACATTTACATTAAGAGTTGCAGGAATAACTGCCATACCTCTATTTGCATTGGATTCAGTCAAAATGTCTTTAATATTTCAGTTTCTTAATTGACAAACTTAAGCTCAATATTAATACATGAACCTTTAAAGAGACRCACCATGGAGAAACCCCTAGAAAGCACTTGGGAGCAGCCACCCAACCGTACCAGGGCAGGGAAGTCCAGGGGGTGGGGGTGGTGTTACAGAGCAGGACAGAGGAGGACGCACAGGAGGAACCAGATACTAAACCTGATGATGGAAAGAAAACTTCCTAAAACCCTGTTCAGCACCACACAGAATACACTACAACTATGAGAGCCACTTACTTGACCAAAACCAAGCCTAGAAGCAAGAAGCAGCCCACAAGGACACAGCAAGCAATCATTTCTGCCTTCCATGGTTATTATGAGTTTTCTCCATTTAAGACTAACTCCAGCTTCATTCCAATAAAACCTGGCTTTGCTGAATTTAAAGCCTTTTGGTCCCCATCAACCACAACAAAGAAAATACCTGGGCAAACTCACCACAAAGCTCTGACTGACTCGGGGCCACACCACAGCCTCACAACTCTCTTTATTGTTAATACTGTAAAGGTTTAATCCAAATCCTCCAGAATAGGACCAAACAACACACTGGACTCTGCATGACGCACCAAAACCATCAGACAGGGAAAAGCTTCATCGCACTTACCTTAATGGGCCATGGAGCTGCAAGTGACACTCAAGCAGGAGGTGGTGGTAGCTCTCCAGGACCCTCTCACCCAGGCATTATGGGGGGACGTGTTGACACACAGCAGAGCTTCACAGCCACCCAGGAGCACCACGTTCAACACTGTCTCCTTCCACAGTGCCCAGGCTGGTTGCAGTGTGAGAGGGGACTGGCTGCCCAACAGTGACCCCAGCACCAGCCCCAGGTGCTGCTCATCACCCATCACTTCCTCAGGTGAGCAGCATCACCCCACACCCACCCCCAGCCTGAGCCAGCCCACAAGCTTTTACCTCTGATGTACTTAATTTTGAGCTCCAGACAATACTAACCACTTTTTCAATTCCATTAGCAGTCAGGTCTGCAACCAGCAAATGTCCTTCAGGTGTCTATAGAGCTTGAGAGGGCTGTAATTACCTTAGATGAAACAACAAAATAAAGTATTTTCATATTCTGCTGTTTTTTCGTTGTTTTCCACTAACAGTGACCTACTTAAAAGCAAGAATAATCGTTTTCAGATCAAACAAATAAGGCCAAAATATTTTCCTATGCATTGCTAACCCAATTCCTAGTTGTACAAGAGGTGTGTATAAAGTGCAGGCTTCTCCTTTTGCTGTTCCTACCCCAGTCTGTCTCCTGGGTTATTTCCATTTTCCTCCTTTAGTCCTGTTAGGTTCTTTGTGATGAAGAATTTTTTGCAAAATTTATCAGTGGCATCAAAATACCTTTAGTAAACACCACACTTTATAATACCTCTAGGGGTTAAAAATGTATTTTATTTTCCTTTGCCACCTACCTCAAGCGCTGAGTCAAAACCCAAATGATTTCTTTGTGGAAACTCTTAAAGGGACTGCTAAATATGTACAAATACAAGTGACCTGCCAGATCCCTACTGGGGCATCCAGTAGCAGAAGTATTTGATATCAGTCATCTCCCACACATTTCTTCCCTTATAGGCAATGGAAATTGTTTCCCTTATACATACTGTGTTAGGTCCCCAAATCTGCTAGGTATTTTTTTGCAATGACTGATGATCTTCTTCTTGGGTTTCCCCTACTCCTTCCCAGAGAAATGAGCCTGTCACAATCCACTTTTTAACTTCTACATTACACCAAAATCTTTTTAATGTATTGTGGGAAGCTGAGCTTTTGCAGCTCCTTTTAACACTCTGTCCAGAGCACCCTGTCTGCAGGAGGACAACTCTCACCTTTTTGTCAAGATTTTCATGCCCCCGCCCTTTCACAGCATATGCAGTGGATGAATCCTGGTATTTTATGGCAAATAAGACTCCTTAAAAAGTGATTTCACCTATTCACAAATTCCTTTAATGGAGGTAATCTCAGGAACATCAGCCCTGTATTTTACTTAAGTCCTTGTTTTACTAGCTATAGCTTTCTAAAAAAAATCATTTTAAAAATCTTTATAATACAAAAAACCCCTCTAACACAGAGTTGTTAAGTCAAGCTTAAGAAAGTGTTATTCTCTCAGATTGACAGAATTGGTCACTTACTTTTCTAACAGGACTCCCACAACAAACTCCTTTGAATTTATAATACCGATTTTCATCGGTATCACCATATAGTCTGCCAGTACCCTTTACTATATCATCCGTTGCGTTTCTGGCATCCTCATCACGCACCAAGGATTACCCCTGTGGGACCGGCTAGCATAGTATGTACAAGCTCCATATCTTTGTCTGTCCTGGCTCCTCCACCTTTGAGATGAGTTTTGAGAGCTCTCTGCTCCAAGAGTAGTCTGCATATTCCCCCCCCCCCCCAAGATATGTGTGATTTCCCTTCCTTAGGAAATTTTAACCTTTTCAAAAGTTAATTCCAAATGTTCTGTTGGCTTTTTTGTGTGATTTCGGATGCTGTCAGTCTGGTACTTTTATGAGTCAGATCCCCATAACTGCAAAATGCAATTAGCACAGTTCAGAACATCCATAGTTTAGTCTTATTTTTGTGCCTCAGATTAAAGACGTATTTCTCATATACTCTATTTTTACGTGGCATGTTATATTCAAATCTCTGCAGCACAGTTTTATGGTTATCGTCCTACAAACCAACTGAAAACAGTCAAAAAAGTACAGTGTTTCAGAATTTATCTTCATAAATAAAGTGCTTTAGTTCATTTTCTTTTTCCCTACACTCMTTTCCTCCTAACAGACAGTGTTCAGTAACCACTCTGAACCACCCGCCTTGAAAAAGATTTGCTATTTGCCACCTGCCTTTGCCCACCGGAACCTGTTTTCCTTTTGTTCATCCCTCCAAAACTTCCTGCTCTAAGAAGCAAAAACACTTAAAGTACAATTGCTAATATCACAAAGGCAATCCAGAATAAGCTTAATTTTTCCCTGTAGAAATAGAACCTGATTCCCTTTTGGGAGAAGCTGATATGAAACTGATATGAAAAACCAGCAAACGGGTTTTAAGCTCTGTCCTCCAGCATTACTGACTCGTGAATGCCACTTGGAAGAGTCCTACAGAAAAAAAAAAAAAAAAAAAAAAAAAAAAAAAAAAAAAAAAAAAAAAAACGGAGTTTCAGAAACAAACTTTAGGCATAAGCCATCGGACTGATGGTGGGGCTGGCCAAGTCCTGCCTGATCCCAGCCTGCTCATGGACCACACCACCACCAAGTGCCTGGATCATCTCCCTCCTCCAGGAATGTGACTGTAGCAGGAGTCACTCGATTCCTGCTTTGCCTCTATTCAGGCTTAGCGCAATACAATTGACAAACCAGCCTTGAGAATCCCCAGGACTACTTTCAAGATTTGGTTTCCTTCTTAAATGCAGACGGCGTATGAGCACAAGCACTAACAGGTGGAAGCACACTGCTAAACTAGACTTTTAACCTGCAAAGCCCAATTGTTAGATCCTTTCAAACCCTCACCCAAACATCAGTTTTTATCATGTGTTTGAATGTTTAAGTGAAGGGTAGAARGTAAGATAGAGAAGAAATGTTACTTTAAAATTACTCCTAAATGTCTAGTAGCTTGCTCTACAAATACTCGCTTTTTTATTAATAATCTTTTTTTTTCTAAAAGATTTTCTAAAATTTTCTAAAGAAACAAAGTGGGAAATGAAACACCTAAAAAGGTAAACAACAATGCACAGCTGTAAAGACATGCACTTTGAAAAAGCATCCCACTAGTCACCTATCTTATCAAAGGTACRAGTATGGCACAAAGCAGATGGATAATAACAGGATACCACTTAACCACTTAGCTAATCTGTCCAAATTGGAAAGAAGATATTAAGACTCAGAGGTACTATTTAAATAAAGGAATATGCACCATGTAGTTCAAAGCATTGTATAAAATGTCATGTTGGAAATGCTAATATTCTAATAAATAGATTTATGCCATCTCATATTCCTTTGGATTTAAAGCTTTATAGCATTATAATATGCTAAGTTAAACATACAGGGCCACAGTCAGAGGTGACACAAATGGTTGTGCAAATTACACATTGGCAAGTGTGTGCAAGCTCSGGTAACTCATAGCAGAGAAGGGAAAGTACAGGGCCAGGAACACATTACAATAGGGAGTAGCTGGATAGAAGAAATAGGAAATAAATGAAATTATGTAAATGAATGCTATGCAAATTAGCCACGTCTTTTTAAAAGGCAGTGAATTGCATGATATCTATTTCTCAACACAAATAATTGTCAAGATCCGGGGTGTACTATATTCAGGGGGCTGGTGCTGAGTGAATAAACATCAGGGCTGATTATTTCGACYGAATCTAGGATGTAAATGGTTTTTCAGGTAAACAAGACCAATGCCTGGAGCAAAGCACCATAGTAATACGGCCAGAAAAGTGCATAGATAGGTGTCATACAATGACATTCGATTAAAGATGGTTGAATATTTTTTCAATTACTTTTTAAAAACTGTAACTGAAAATCTTGGTTTTCATAGAAATGCATTTGTAAATTAAAAGCACACATCTTGAAGAATATTTTATTGTTTGGTCACAAACACTTTGAGTGATGAGAAACTATTTCCTGACCAGCTCCCCACTGTGTAGTAACTTGAACAATGGCTACTCCATGAAGAAACCAAGATGATGGGAAGAAAACAAATCTTCCAAGAATCAAGAATTGTCCATCCCTAGCTGATTGTAGTTGACTACTGAGGCTAGAATTCAATTCAATAAATTAAGTTCACTGAGCAAATTATTTCATTCTTCTTAAAGGTAAAAATTCAGAAAATGCAACACCTAGATCCATATCATAGCTGTGTGCAAATATATTACAAAAGCAAAAARCAGTCCATCTCCTTCACGTCAAAAATTAAACGTGTGCTTTGGCAGACTCTTACCATGAAGGTTCCTTTAAGGAACTCCCTGTCTTACGAGTTCCTTAAAATGCAGCATGGACTTTTTATTAAGACCTGAGAACAGCAGAGTGGATCCTGCGAGCTACTGGTAAAGTAACAGTGCTCAGGTTATATTTTACATCACTAACTGTGTTGCTTTTTATCATCCACAGTTTCCTACCAGTCCTGTAATGTTATATATTTATATATAATATACATACCTATTATATATATGCATATAGATATACAGATATATAAATATACATATATCTATATATTATATACACATACATGTACGCAAAAATATACACATCCCTAGATGTTTGCATGAGGATTTTGTTTTCTTCGCCTGAAGTAAACATCATGCAAGTACCTTAGGGTTCAGCCACAATGTTTTTCATTTACGGTGCCACTAAGCGTGTAGGTATGCCTGACCGCTAACCTGACATGTTCCTGTCGCTGGGGAGGGCAGGTTCTTTCATCTTCTTAATGGACATTCCTCTACGAATGTCTGTGGCCTACCTGACTATAATCCTTTAAATTTTAATTCACTTTACATTTAGCCGAGTCATAAATACCATTTAGGTACCAATATTCTGCTTTATGCAATCCCTAAGGTGGTGCTTTTATTTTAATGAAGCCATTTGCAACATAAGAGGAAAAAATATTCCATCTTTGATTGAATATATTTGTCAGTTTTATTCCCGACTGGCATTTTTATGTGAAAACTTGAATAAAGCTAGGGGATAGCTGCTTACCAACTGGGATAAAAGTTTCAATGTGTTTTTGCCTTCAAAATTAGCTGAATAAATGGTCTTTGAAATTCATTTTGAAAACATCAAAGTTAACCTCAACCATAATCAAAAATAAAATCCAGAATTAAATTACATTACAAATGAAAAATTTCCTTGGTTATTCGGTATTTTAGAAGAAATTATACAACGGCAGATAACAGACCTTTCTATTAAAAATGATATTTTTAGTATCATAGAAAAGCAGTGACTTACTGCACTTCCACAATTATATGAGAAGCCATATATTGGAAATGTTCTAATATTATTTGTTTTCTCAGTTTTTCTATTGTGCAGTAGTTTGTATCTAGTAAGTACATGTCATTTCGGTGGATGAGAATGTGTGTTTAAGCAGTGCTGGTTTTGCTTAATGTGATGATACAAAACATAAGAGAAAAATGAAGGCAACGTAACTCACAACAAAGTTCGTAACTTGAATCCGCATACCTCTTCCTGGATAATTTGCTTTTCCTATTTCTACAGCTCTGTTGCAATGGGAGTTACAATAGGAGAGTGGCCTTCCCTTGTGCATGGCTGGCAGAGGTTGCCTTGCATTGAGGGTCTATCAGGGTAAATAGGATTTTATCGTATCATCACTGTCACGGATCAAAATGAGAATTTTTTTATTAGGGGAAACTGTAACACTTCATCATTTCCAATCCTGTTTAYAATCACCCAGATTATCATTAAAAATTATTCCAAACAGAAATTACCACAGCATAATATTCAGGCCAGTTCTGCCTGATGCTGCTGCAGTTGAGGTAACTGGGCTCAAAGCCTTGTGCTTCAGGTGCCTCCTGAATCCAGCTCCAGTCACCGGGACACGACAGCCGTGTGGTTTTTATACTGGTGCACGGCAGTCGGGGACACTCRAGGGTATCTGATCTCTGACTCTGTGAAGCACTGCTGGAATTAAGGCAAACACAAAGCAATAATGAAACAACCAGAATAAGAAATTCTGGTTTTCAGTTTCCTTAAAAACATAATAAATCGTCTCCTTACGCATCCCTCAACAGAAAGTGCAGCAACAKAATATGTTTTCCCAAAAAGCTGTTGAAAAGTGTGCTGTCACAAACATTTTTAAAGACAATTCTAGCTTTAGTTTTATCCTCATAAAATTTCACTGAGGCAGGTAAATGGCATTATTGCCATTTTATACAGAGTAAATTACATCATAGGCCCCAGAAGGCAGCGAGTTGCCTAGCTTCTGCTGAAATCAGYCTGAGATCAGCATCTGGAAACACTACAAATACTTAACACTGTGTATAAACCAGACCACAACCCTCCAGTAGTAGGGGAACATTGCCTTTTTCAAGGTGAACACCACCTTAAAGAGGAAGAGGTGCTCCAGAATTAGAGTTGCTAACTCAGAAAGAATTATTATTAGAGTTATTAGTAATTGTCTAATCATTACCAAAAAAAACCCTGTTATTACAGAGGTAAGAAACTTAAAACAATTTTAAGTCTGTTTTATAAAAGTTATTGTGATATAAAGATAGGTTTCCTTGAATACTTAATAATTTTAAAGAACTGGCTACTTTTTTCATTTGACTGTAYACAGATGATTTACATACATAATGTTGCAAAACAGTTTCAGGTCTTTGTATGCTCACCTAGCCACTTACTGACACTTAAGGGTTTGTGTGCAAGCATGTGTACCAACTAAATGTACACTGCAGTTATTTTAATGAGTACTGCAACAACGGTTGTGTGGATATTTGAAAATGCACATTTGAAAATCTGTCCAGCCTGGTCCAGCCTTCTGGTTTCGTCCTCACTCAGGCCACCAGCCTCTCCTGCTCTGTGGGGAAGAGGCAATGCTGTGAAAACTGAACACCTCCTGCTTAGCCAAAAGACTGAGAACGAGAACCAGTTTATATCAGTTTCCATGGTGGTACAAAATCTGAGCTCTGTCCCTCAAGATTAGTGAGGCTGGAATACCCTACGTTGGCCAACATGACCACAGCACCACCCAAGCATTATCATCTTGTTTCCATTAGCCATTGAAATGGAAAGGAATGTTAATATTGTTAATTACCTTCTTCAGCAAACACCTATGAAAGTCATTGGCTTCAGCAGTAGAAAACTGATTCCACACAGTGTACCACGTTTGGTCTGATCCACAGCTCCTGAAGTCAGTGGGAAAAAATGCAATTAATGTCCAACTAATTGATGGATTGGGTCAGTACTCCAGTTTTCTGCATATTCAGATGTCTATTTTTTCAACTCAGCCAAAAATGTTAAAGGTTTGGTTTTAATTAATTGGATGCTAATGAATAGTGCCAAAATCACGAGAAGGAAATCCTCATTCCATCACAGTTTCCTGAATCCTATAGCATCCCGATAAGGCTCAGCTCCAAGGAGGAGTGACTGTGGCACAGCTCCGCACCCAGGGCAGTGTGGGCACCGAGGTTTCTGGTCAGACCGTGGGAGCTGCTGTCTATTCCAACATTTAAAGTGAATACAAAAGTCTCTAGCAAAGGGATTTAGGTCAGTATTTACATATTTGTCTAGTGACATTATGGGTGCTGTCAGCTAATGCAACAAATGCATTTGTTGTTTTGATTGTTTATATTTCGGTTGCTTAGGGTTTTAGTTCTGTTTAGATTGTTGATATCTAGCAATACATATACTTGGAATAAGGGCARAGTCAAGGTCAGTGCACTGGCAGATTCATTTCAGACCTTGCCGTCTGGATGAGGAGTTGCTGGATACTCTTGAGGCAGTTCCTATACCGATGGATGTGCTCAGGAATGGTTTCTCTTGTTACTAGTGAGAGGCGAAGTTCCCGTCAAGCAAATGTTCCTGGATGGTAAGACCAGGCAGCAGGTTTTGTCTGATATGGATCTTGATTTAACGAGATGAAGGGAAGTCTGCAATATAACTAATGCAAGAATACTAGGCAGCCCTAAGAAAACAGTGAAGTGTTCCTGCATATTCTTGTGAGTCAAAACAACAATAAAAAAGYATTTATAAGAGTAGTTATTAGTGTACATCACTGATTTTTTTTTTCTGTTACATGCTTTCCTCTGCTACAAACTACAGTTATAGATCTGGYTGATTTCCTATAAAACAAGGATATCTAGCTCACCAGCAAATCTCAAGACTTTATGGAGGAGAAAAGCATAGCTAATTATCCCTACTTTATGGGTAAAATGAGACACAGCCACGGTGACCTGACTTGCCTGAAATCGTTCCACCTGGTAGGGGTTTAGAGGAGGTACAGCTGGTTGCCTCAGTACCAAGCCAACACTTTACGCAGTAAGTAGTACTGTCCACATCTCTCATTTAACCAGTTTTCAGGTTTATGCATTATCTTATCATAAAGATGTTTAAAGAGTAGATGGTACAGTGTATAGGACTCTGGTCTAGCCAGAAGCTTTGAGTATCACTTTATCTTGGCTACACCACTCATTCATTCTTAGACCAGATTTGAGCTAACAGCAGATCGTACACATCTGTACCAGGTACTGAAATAAAATAAAAATTTACAAGTACAGTTAAAAATTCAAGAAATATAGTGTTTGCCCATTGAATGGACATGCAGGTTTTGATAAATACTTCCTAAGCCATCTTGTCCATACACTCCACCTACAAGCATCCTAACAGAAAACAGCATCTCAAAAWCATGGTAGTATAAGGGTCACTCAGGGCCATATCTCATCACTGTGACTTCATGCAATTTCCTATTAGCAATCAGAATTGAGTAGGGGCGGTAGGTTTTTGCTCTTTATGGCTTACTAAATGTTCAGATAAGTAACCACGGACCAGGGCTGGTTTTGTCAAGGATAAACATATCTGTTTTGAAATCTGATCAAGCAAAGAGTGCTACCACCAAGACCTGAAACCACRTCTAGATCCATGGCTATTCTGGTCAACTCTTAATTTATATGAATTTATAACATAGTTTTCTCAAACTTTTCTTTTTTTGGTTCCAATTTATCTGTTTTATTTTCTTGATTTGTAATCGCCTTCATTCTTTTTTACTGCTGCTACRCATAAGGATGAAAATTTAAGAGCTTTTTCATACTGACTCTGAAAGCTCTTTTGTGGTCAGTAYGGCAGTAACTTTCTACTTATTGAACCATTTCTCTTTCTGTACTACAGTATATGGATCATTATTCTACCTTGTGTGCATTCTGTTGCATTTCGTCACAGTCTTGGTTTTGACTGCACTCTTCTGAGCTTGGACTATTTTTCTGCTATTTGTAACTTGTTTTTACATAAGATCTTAGTCCAAGTGGTCAGTCTTCCATTTATGCTCCTGYAGTCCATGTTTATAGTTTCAGAGTCTAAGGACAGAACTAAACTCCGTATTTTTTCTAATCTCCTAGAGATCACAGACCATCACATTACATACCCTCCAGACGCCCATGTATTGCAGCCAAGAATTTCGGTTAGAAGGAAACATTTTAGTCCCCGAGAAACTAAACCTCTATATGACAAATGAGTTGTCAATAGTYATTAGGAAAACCCATATGGTGGCCTACAAAAGAAGATATTTGTGCTAYGAGGTGCTGAGACTCCACGTCTTCAAGAGGAGGCATGAAGGATGGTTCCACAGAAAAGAACATAAGAGGAAAGGTAAATTTTTACCTGTTTACTTTTTAAAAAGGCATTTTCATCCTCCAAATTCTCTCCCCACAACATGCACATAAGCACCACCATATTTCTTCTACATAATGATAGTGCAACACTTCCCAAAGCAACGTTCACCACAAGTAGTATCAAAGTATCGTGTATTTGGCAATTTCAGTGCTAGAATGAGTATTTCCTGAGGGGCGTCTGAACGAGGCTGGGTTATGTACAACACTTCATAACAAAGTGAGACACACACACAAAGCTAAAGTCATCCCTGAAGTCTACTTTATCTGTCCTACACAAAATTAACAGCGTGTCTGAGTGCACTGTAACATGCATGTCACATCACATGCCACCTCCTTTTGAAAGCCAGCAAATACAGTAGAAATCCATACGCAGAAATTCAGTCACTTCAAATTTTAACAAACATCTTTCCTAATTTCTGTCTATACCAGGCTTCATTTGACATAAGACCCCGAGTTTTAGAAAAGGTAAAAAAAAGAATAAATGAGAACTTAATGTGAACCCGCCTAAAAGCTGACAAATGTCCTAATTCTTTGCAGATACTGTATTACAGAGCTGGCATTCACATGCCGTGGCATTCCCGTTGGCATTAACTTCGTTTGGTTTATTTATACTCGTTTCCTTACACCACCCCTTCTGATGGCCCTTTCCTCAGCACGTCAGTCCTGCAGAAGGCAGCCTGCCGACATCCACACTAATTTGACATTGGCTATTTAGGACTTTAAGGCAACCTAGGCAGAGTGCAGGCAAATTTATAGACCAGGAGCTGAGACACGTGGCTGAGACAAAAGACTTACCGCAGACTGAAAAATCACTAAGCATCTGCTGAAGTGCTCTGCCCAATTTGGATGTTCTCGGGCCCTCTCAAAAGAGGATAAAACAAGTTAGATTAGACTTCTTCCTTTCAAGTTGATGATAATGTATTTTACCTTCCAGTTGCCACAGGCTATGAGGGTGCACCAAATTGGTTTCTGGGGCTCAGCTGATGTCTGTTAATTTGTCAAGCCACAGTAACTCAATCACATAGCTGAACCCGTAGCARTAGTCACTGCCATTATGCTAAATGACTTACACTAGCAAGCAAAATATGGCTATAGATATTAATGCACTGTCTTAGAAGCCGTGTTTAGCTAATACAGAAACACTGGAAAATGTGTCAGAGAACTTTTTTCTTTTCCTGMGCCTCGGTGGTGGTGGATCCAGTCGGGGATTTGGCTATGATCCAGCGTTACATCTCACCGCTGATGGAGGTGATTCCTCTAGGAATCCTGGTATCTAGGATCTTCTTGCTCAGACAAGCACACAGGACTGAAGYAGGGCACTGACTAATCGCTTACAATTACTGTTTTGAACAGAAGCCTGGAGTCCATGGGAGAAGTCTGATACACAACGTTTCCCTCTAGCCATGTCCAGATAAGTTAGAAACATGTTGTGACCTTTCATTTTTATTTTTCCCCTAGAAAAAACCCACAAATATTCATTTTTTTCCTCTCTGATTTAACAAGCATACTTGAGGTTCACTATTAGGGAGGGTTTTCTTTTTTAATTTTGCTCTAYGTGTCACTGTATATTACTACTTACATATTAAACTAAATACTAAAGTTGCTGTTCATCATTCAGACTAGTAAAAGCATTCCATCTCTATAAATTGTTTGTTTGGGGATTTTTTGTTTTTGTCAGAGCATGTACCACACTTTATAGCYCTGGGCTTCACCTCATTATTTCAAAATACACTCCTTAATTGACTGAGATAAGGCAAATAATTTTCTTATTGATATARTACCTTGTGTGTAGCCACAAGAGGAAGGCAGGTCAGGATCTCTCCTGCACTCTGTAGCAGAGTGCTGGAGCCAAAAACAGCATCGTGGGTACTTAGAATACTATTACTGTGCACTAACATTGTAGCCCATCAATTTCTTTMAAGGGGCGTAAATTTATTCAGCTCTCAATTTAATCTACTCCCAGCCTCTCAAACTGGTAGAGAGGAAATTAAAGGCTTCTGGGAGTGGGGTAGTGGGGTGGATCCTGCAAACCAGCCTAGATGGTTTAACTTTTGGCCGACAAGCTTTCGAGAGGGCGGTGGGTACCACTGAGCCCTCCTGGAAATATCATGGAGCCGGGCAGGTCTAGGGCAGCTGCAAGAACAATTTACAGAGCGAGCACCCCACGGTTATTTTCTTGACACACTGCATAATACCAAGATACTGAACCCTAGATAGGTCTATAAGAAAAGCAATATTTACTTCAAGGCATTTCAGTTAATACCTGTGAAAGGATTAGCACTGTGGACAAGACATTAATGGCAACAATGATTATCTACTATATGTCATGAGGTGTGACAAAAAACTAAAGTGCAAAATTAAGCTCTTTACTAGCTTAAGCAGATTTCTGGTTTAGGTGCCYATACAAGGATAGGGGATAGACTCTGTTTCACCTTATAAAACAAACATTAAGGATCAGTAAGACGTGGTGCAAGCCACTTACAGGGCCTGGGTGGCCAGGCGAGATATGAAATAAAAGCTACTTTATAATAGACTTACAGTAAACAAATAACATTAATTATTTGGAACTGATGAAAAGATCGTAAACTAGATATTCCTGAATGCTATTAAATATCAGAGTCACTGGATCTTTTGGCAAACTTACTAAAAGGTTGCACAGTGTTTTCAATGTTAAATCAGCCTCTCCGGTGGACGGTAATCGTGTCAACACTTATTTTATTTCTATTTTGCAGATGTAGACTATAACACACAGCAGATAAACTGGCTCACGTTTGCTTTTTGAAAGGTGACAAGGTAGAAAGTAAGTACCCCCCCCCCCATGTCCTCATCCACAGCACCCAGCCACGKGCTCTTAGCCTGGAGTAGGAGTGGGTCTATCTTCCCTTGGCATTCACCCTGAAAGGGATGGTATTAGTCAACTCTGATATGTTCTGGACCAAATGTGATCCTCAGTAACCTGACTGCTACGCTGGGCTGCAGATGGGAAACAAAGATTTCTCCCAGTCTGTCTTCTCAACGACACCGGAGGCTTTTCTGCTCTGAATCTGCTGTGCTGGAGCTCCTTTGCCGTAGGATATCCCCTGCCAAGATACTCGCTTTTAGGAGGAAAATCTAGTCTGGAGTTAAAGCTGTGTGGGTCAGAAGCAATCCTCCATCTAAGCTGGCAGATGAAGACAAGCTTTAATTCATCCACTGACAACATGATTGGCTCCTACACAACTATGTTGCCAYTGAAGGGGCAATAAGAGCTACTTATATCTAAGTAAATCTATCCAAATAAAATCTRAATAAATAAATAATCTAAATCTATCTAAATAAAAATTTAGATAAATGCTATAATGGGTTATGAAACTATATTTCTACATAGGTGTTCAAGTCTTTGTGGATTCCCCTGGTGAATGCCCATAAATCCCTGACACAGTGGTCACAGACATTAGCGTAACTTAGAGCTTGAAATCTGTGAGCCTTGGTGCAACYGCACTGTTGTTGTGTGCTCGTGCAGCGTTTGGATTAAATCAGCCACAATGTCAAGGTTTGAATCTCTGTTTCTGACAATACAGATCTCACTCGGATAAAAGCACGAATTGAGTTCTTACGCACACTAAATTATTTGTATCTCCAAAATACATCACTATGTCACTGGTAATATGGCAAGTATAAACTTGATTATTCAAATGGTGGCTGGCTTCCTTTGGAAATAAATATACAAGGCAAAGTTGTCTTTTTCTCCAGCCAACCCAATAAGTTTGCATCTTGAGGTTTGAACAGAACACTTAAAATACAYACAGTTACAGCCACCTTCACCAAATCCATCTATCAGTGACCATATAGCGCTCATTGCTTTTGACATCTTCCCTCAGGGTACCCCTTGCACCCATATCTTCCCCAAGCTAATTGCACAAATACTGCTGATTTTTGTCTCGCATCATCCTAAGTGTTAAGTTCCCCCGTTTATGTGCAACTCCTTCTCATGGCTTCAACTGCACCATTGCCTGAAGATAGGTTAAAATTTAGTGCTCTTTAGCAATAACACCAGTAGCGTAAACCTTTATTRGACCTTTAAAAAACCTGCCCCAGACTGGACAAAATTCCCTATTACATCCTCTCTGCTTTCTGGCAGTCATTAATGGGAATGAGCCGTGCTGCCTCCCAAGCTACTCAGCTCTCACATCAGCATTCCACACTATCAGGAAAGGGCAAACCAATGCCATGTAAAAAACAAGGTTTTAAGTGCAACGCGTCTTTTTTTTTTTGTCTGTTAGAAAACTATATCCACTGTACAGTCGGGTTTTAGCCTTCAGAGTAACCATTCAAGAACAGTTTACTGATGATAAAACTGGCGCCTACCTTGTGCTTTTCAACAGGTGAACTATCTAATAAGCAGCAGAATCCCTGTGCTAAAGAGATTACGCTCTGAAGCACTGAATGTAGTAAAATGCTGTGTTAAATTTAGCAGGTGCTCGGTGTGCATTTATTAAGCGATTATTCCCTGTGCTGGTACTTCCCTCCCCTCTACTTTCAAAACCTCGAGCTTTCTTTTGCAATGACTCTTCCTACGTCTTTGAGCTCCCTCTCCACTGAACRAATTCACTGCTGCTCCACCAAAGACCCGTATATCAGGTAATTGCAGTTAAGAGGTATTTTGAAAGCTTAAGTTGTGCTTGTCCTGGCTCTCCGCACAGGAATGAATTTCGCTCCCTGCGTATGTGCACGTTCGAAGGTTCTACAATGTTTTTGACTCACAAATTGCCGTTTTGTTCTGATGGCTTTTTATTGCGTGGGAGGCTGAGCTCTTGAGTCATGGCATTTTTCTGTTGATTGGAGAGGGAAGGAAGCACTTCTGAGGCATTACCATGTTTTCTAAATAATTCTAAATAGATATTAAGAAAAATGTGTTACATAAAGTGACTGAATCTACTTCAACCCACTTCTGATTTTTTTTCAATTGTTCACGCACATTTATAAGAAAATTAGCTTAACTTTGCCTCAAATTAAAAACTGAATTTAACTTATTCTCTATTCTCCAATACGTATTATATGTGTATATAATGTATAGTTGTAGTTACATAGATGCACTGTGTAGAAAAAGCATCCTCAGACCAAGCTATCTGTCCAGAGCCAAAACATAAATATATATGGTTTATTAATTCAGTTAATYATATTTTTTTAATTAAGCAGTATAATGTTTATTTAGTATTGATGTATATTATTTCTTTAATGCAGTATGGCTTCAGCTTTCCTTATTCTTTCCTAAGCATAGTGCCCGAGCCATTATCCTACATGGGATTTATAAATACAGGGTTGCAGATTTACCTATAGCAGCACACTTATTTGCTGATGATGAAAGCAACAACAGAAACAACAACAAACTARCAAGAACATCAAATTTAATCACAACAACTATTTTTTTTCCATGAGAATTTATATGAAGGAAGGTATTTTATGCCTGTCGTGAGAGACTTCACCTGTAAAAGACTGAGATGCCTGCATTCATGCAGTACCTTCCATTGCCCGAAGAMATTCCCTATATACAAAATTTTATTTCCTTTTTTTTAACATCCTGAAAAGCAGAATATAAAAATCCTGTGTGTTCTTTAGCATTGCTACAGGGGTTAAATTGTTAATGCTTTACTTTCACTCTAGTTTTTTATCAAACTTTCTTTTTTCTCTCCCTGGGGATAAACAAATGGACAGCTTTCCTCTCTAGTATTCCTCCTTCCATTACCATCACAGCAGAATGCATCTGAGACTATAATAATTCAGTGATGAAATACAAAATGTCGCAATGCCATCTCTCTTAAAGTGAACTGAGATTTTGTTATGCCATTTTAGGTGCACTAATAGCTCCTAAAGTCCCATGGAGTATCTTAATGTGAATTTAATGAGCTGATAGCATATAAATGACAGTACTGTGAGGGTGAAGGTGACATAACCTTTTTCCTTCTATTTGATGTTTGTCTTTGAAAAAAAATATAGATCTTTTCAAAACCTACCGCATTATTACAAAGTGCTGCATCATTCAGCAAGGAGGTTACCATTGTTTTATAATTTTAAAGCACTTTTTTGCTCTCTTCATGGCACGAGAAACAAAAGCACTTTTTAGTTCACCATGAAGGTAATTAAAAACCTAAACACTTTCCCTTGCAGCACAGTGCCAATACGTGGCACTCCGGTGCTCGTGGACATGTTGTGGTGTGCACTTCCAGTGACAACCCATCGTTTTCATCATGTGTTGATGCCAGTACCGGCAGCATGGAACCAGTAAAACCGTRTATGAATCCCATGGAAAGCATCCGTCTTTATTTCCTGGGTGTCATCTTTTTTCCTCCTGTCAAGGMTAACGCTAAGAGGTCTACTCATCATTGCTGACTCCCAAATTCCGTGTGTCATTACCGGCGCGTTGTCATTTATAACGAGTTGCCTCCCCTCGCTCGGCGGTGTCACACCCCATTGTGCGCCCAAATCCCGATCACCTTCCGCGCGGTAATGAACTGTGATCCCATCAGCACTGGCTCGGATCAGYGCTGACACCGCCGCGCGCAGGGGAGGAAGGGACCGGTGGTAAAAGATAAATATATTGGTAATCAGATAGCAGCAGACGTATAGAAAACATAACTGGCAGATTAAGGAGGTAACAGRATGTATGAGGTTATTAAAGTTTGCCGGAGTGTAGCAATGTAGCTTTTCCACTGTAGTTTGAAGTATTCCCCTTAAAACCTTCACTTCAAGCTTAAGAAGTGACATCTCAGGCTTTTTTTCCCCCTGACCTAAACACTTAGAGACACAGCCGCCAATGATTTGATCACTTCCATGCTAAATATTTTGCAACTTGAAAAAAAAATTATTAACTTTCACTTCTCTTTCACCAGATATTATGAACATATTGCTCCTAAACAATGTACAGATCCCAGAAATTATTTACTATTTGACAACTCTATCATCAGAAGGACTTATTTCTTTTAATTTTATGCTTATTAGCTGAATTTAGGTCAATCAAGGATTTTGGGGGGTTTGTTGGTTTGTTTGTTAACTTTAAAACATGTGTAGGACAGATTATGAGTTAGTTCTGAAGACAGCATATTTTCTATATTTTCTGACAGTCCCAGTGCTGTCGCATGCAATACGTAAGACTAAGTGAATTACATTTATAAAAGTTATTTCTTCCAGCAGTAGAAATGATAACATTTGCTCTTCTGAGAAAGATGTACCTTGGGCTGCGTTTGACAAAGTAAAAATAAATAAATAAAAATTAAGCAGCTTACGTGTTTCAAAAATTTGGAATTTTGGCAATGTATGAAATTTGTTTAGAAAAACCTTTTCGTTGCCAGGTGACAAGGCAAAACATATCACATATGCTTAACAACCAGCTTGTACATATTTTGTCTTTCCAAGGTTTCTAGGGATGGTCAGGCACAATGATGCATTACAGCTGAAGGAGCTTCCAACAGGGACAAATGTTTGTCTCTTTCCAAAAGAATTTTCCTAATCCTTAAGAAAAACAACTCAATATTTCTCATTGTTTAATGATTGAGTAAGGATTAATTCTGTTCAAAATTCATCGTATTCCGAGTCATAACATATATATCGCGTTTGCTGAGGATGCATACTACTGGTTTTCTGGCACATCATATTTGTTAGTATTTTGTGATATAGTACAAGCAGTAGTTCTGCTAATACATACAATTTTCTTACAATAATCTGACATTCTATCCCTGTTCTACTGTCAGACAACAATGCAAGCAGTGTAAAAACCTATGGACAACTAAGGATCAATGATAATTACGTGTTAAAACTTATATCCTACTACTTACAGAAGCTACTGTTGCCATAGTCCAAGCACCTTAGGATCTCTGATGTTTCCATTTCCTCAGCACTTCATTCCACTGATGAACATTTTCATTTCAGAGGAACTGAATAATTAGTTACGGTCACAGAGGAAGTCGGAGACAGAGCAAAAAAAACCCAACCACCCTGCACTCAGATTCCCCTGAAATCGGCCATCGTCGCCAGAGACCCATCCTTCCCACCACAAAACTCAGCCCTTGCTGCGAACATTTACACGTATCCCATGGCCTGTAGTTGGAGTTAATGGACTTCACACATGTGAAATTAATTGTGGGGGTAATTCTGAAAAAATTACCTTTTCTTGGAATCCCAGTCAACAACTATTCTAATAAATCACGGGGCTGCTCGCGTTATAATGATCATTAGTAATCAAATGCATCTGTATACTCAGCCTTTTTGCTCACTTGAAGTCAAAATATTAAAAGGCAAAGAGTTAGGTGTCCAAGCTCCCATGTGCCTAACATACAGTATGGACACAGAGAACCTGTCTACTCTCTTCCAAGCACCCTGTTCTAGCTGCAGTTATAAATGGTTTGTGCCATTGTGCAAACTTTAATCCTGATGCCAACCTCTCTTAGAAAAAACATCTCATGTTCATTCCTAAAAACTTCAAGTATTCTGAGGCTTTTCTTTCTCTCTTTTTTTTTTTTACAGTCCAATTTTTAGTGTCCCTTGAAGAAAAAAGATTAAAATATTTTTCTCTAATTACACTTGTCGATAGAAACCAATAAATCAGTTTTCAAATAGCATCACCGATTCATTTAGAACAACGAGCCATCATTTCATTATTTCTCTGTGGCGTGGAGGGGCTGCCTTCATGTCCCCTGCGCACCCAGCTGAGCATCGGCTTTTAGACAGGCTGGGTTTGGTACCAGAAATTTTTCTTCTCTCCACACCAACCTTTACAAGTCTGCCACCCCTTTCCTCCAGCCTACTGCACCTATTCCCACCTACCCTGGGGAAACAACAACCGCACACAGAAATCTCAATGCTAAAAAACTTTTCTTTTCTCTCTGTTGGAGAGTATAACTTCCTGAATTAGATATCCAGTAGGAACGCTTGTGCCTGCAAATTCCAGTTGCCCTCCCTGCCAGTAAACTACGCATGCCAGCAAACAAATTTCCTAGAATCCTCATCAAAAAACAACAACAAAGGGCTATAATGATGGTCAAATCAAATTTATTTAAAAGGGAAAAAGAGACCATACACAAAAGGTTTCTGCACTACTGTCCGGATGTCCTATGCCTCTACCTGCAGCCATTAATATTCACCTGCCCTCTAACGCCTTAAAAATTTAGATTTTTTTTTTTTTCCTTTGCTTTTTCATTGTCGATTATACTCTGTTGCAGTACGAGGCATCCATTTACACAGCGTAAACTTACACTGTGAGATATGATCCCAGATGAGGTATTGCCTCAAACAGAAAATGAAAAATATTCCATGCATTTTAAACATGAATCAAAGATCATAAGTTACACAAATGTGTAATACATTTCTGCTACTCTCTGGCAGGAAAGAAAAACAAAACTGGCAGCTATAGCAATTGTATAATGGTAATTATTGGGAGAAATAATTATACAAAAACCTGTTCAAATTATATACGGGATGGAATAACTCAAAGCGAGAATTTAAAGTGATAGCTAATACTTCAGCAAACCTCACTGTGAGACACCGGGCAGCAAAAGCAGACAAACCAATGTATCTGCCGAAATCTTTCTACCCTCTGAAGTTTGTAAAATTGGACTAAAAGCAACTATTCCCACCTGGTGCCTGGGGTCCAGCTGCAGTGATTTCAGGGTAGGCGGTGARAAGCCTTTTTCCCCAACCCCTGTCCACTTTAACTGCCCAGGCTGGTTGATCGGGGAGGCTCCCGGCCACCCAGGGCTCTCTGCAGCGTCAGGGCACCAGTTCTCCTACACACAGGGAAGAAGAAAGCCCCAACACAATTTTATTGTAAACAGCCTGTAATCACTTATTTATATTCATTCAATAATATCAATCCTCCCTCAGCTGCAGCTGGGTCAGAAAATTGAAACACCCCATTAGAGGTGAGGAATGGAGATGTTGTGACAGAGCCAGGTAGCTCCACAGCACCGAGGCCCAGCCTGGGTTGTCACCTGCATCTCTAAGATCATTTCTGTCCGTACCCAAAGCTAAAACTTGTTCAAGAGGTTTTCATCTGCGGCTCTGACTGCTGTGACTGCCCTCATCCCACCACCCTGACGCCTGCATCACTCTGGATGAAATGTGTAGTCACTGAAATGATCATCCTTGAAAAGTCACAAAGACTCACCAACACGTCTTCCCTTTTTTGCTGAATCTCCTTCTGGCTTTCCCACATGACATTCAAGCTTCTTGTTCTTCTTGCTGTTCCAGATCTTGCTTCTCAAACACCTCTCCCTGTTTGCAAAAATTCTGCTTCTGTCGTGTCCCCTCCCTTCTTCCACCCAGCTTGTAAACCTCTGTCCTCACTTCCAACAACTGGACACCTCGGCCAAAGCCCTTCTCAAGGCAACAGGCTTTTTCATTATGTGTATACGAAAAAAAATGCAAAGATCTTTAATTTATCTCTATTAGCTACAGACATTTCCCCAATTATTCCTTCTAACATAGTACGTTATCTTAAATCTGTGTTGCTGTTTTGTTTCTTATTTGAAATTGGTGTGACTCAGCTGAGGACAAGGATCACAGGCTTTTACATGTAGTGTAAATACACATTTTATTGCTTCAAGTTGAAATAATAAATGTTATGAAATAAAAGTGTTATTGATTTCCTAGGATAACAATTTAGCAACAAGAAAAAGAGAATAAGACAGTAAAATATTACATTGTTTTATCTTAGAAGTTTCTCTCTCTACATGGACCGCTCGTCCAGGCAAAGCATCACATGCGCTGTCCTGTATTAATAATAACTTTTCAAAGTTTGTATTCTAAGAGCTTTGGAAAATCAGCTACTAGCAAAGCTTTATCTCCCAGTGCATCACCGGTCCATCAAAGCTTTCTGTGTACATGATGCAGAGCTTCAAGAAAGACTTTAGACAACCTGGTCTTTTCATGAAATACTTAAAGCATCACTTTTCAAAGGTGTCAGCAGAGAACAGACTATTATGTGTGGCTGAGTCTATCTCCATTATAAAAAAACAGATCCCAACATCAGTCAGGGTCCTACCATTGGATCCTCATTTGCATCTGTACTAACTTTGTCCCAAAGAGAGGAAAAATGGCAAGGCAAAAATAATTTTTTTCTCATCTTCTTAGAGTTGCACAATACAAAATGAAATCTCTGTCCTTTGAATAACTGATGCCACAGTTAAATCAGGATGTTGAGCAATTTGCATCAACTTACTTTCTAGTGAGTTTGCTACTGAAAAGCTGATGTCACGTTACTATTTTCTTCTTCACCTTGCAGTCATCAAACATAAAATCTGTTCGCCAAGTGTTTCTCTTTCAGTTTTGAGGGACACAAAATGGAAACAGTATGCTCAAGGGCTCAGAAAACATTGCAGAGAGAGGATTAGTCCATGAGCTCTGATCCAACAGATGCTCTCTTGTCAGATGTTACTACTTGCCTTTGACCTCCTCTTCACGGACCATTTCATTGTATGGTTTGAATTTTAGATCTGGTTTCATATTCACAGTTGTGAATACTGTACAAAACGTACTCCCTAAAATTCTGATTGCCAGTGAAAATGCAGTAAGAAAGCTGACAAAGGCTTCAGGATACAAGTAAAAATGGCAAAAGACAGAAAAAGACTGTTCTGCTGGCCAGCAAATTATAGACAGTGTAACTTACTCAACTTGCCATACCAAAAAAGTTGCTTTTTCTGAAAAGGAAAAAAATGTTAATATTATTTAACAAGGTTCACATAGGCTTGTGGTTCTAAAGTCCAGCCCAGCTCAGAAAACGTGACAAGTTTTTTTGTGCAGAGGAAAAAGTAGTGAGTGATTCATAGGATTTACATCTAATAGTCTCATTTCTTTCAGTATTCAGATGTTGTATTTATTTCTTCAATGCACATAATCAGCTCACTGTGTTCTTTCTAAGAAAATTAGCTTCCACTATACAGTCCTTTAGTGTTACAGTATTCTAGGAAACAAATACTGTGCCATAAAACCAAAAGCCCACTATGGACTCAGACAGTTCGATAGTTGCCCAAAATTTAAATTAGGATGGTACTTGAAGGAAAGTAATAATGTATATATTTTTAATTTTAGGTATTATGCATCCCCCAGTGTTGTTTTCTTTAGTGGTTTTACCCTCTGGGCACCTCCATGAGATAGGGAGGTGCTATTATCCCTAATTTAGGGATATAGAAACACAGAGTGCAGTTGATTTGCTCAAGGTGACATGTAGAGCCTATGACAACCTTGGGATCTGGGAACAGATATCCCACATCTTACTCAAATATCCTACCCCTGGGACTAGCTGTCCTCATTGCAAGTGAGTCTCCCCTGGAAACACTATAGGGGATCCTTTTTAATGACATTGGGAAAATCAGGGAATTTGTATCCTTATAGAATAAAATACAAATCAAACCCCTTATGCAGGGTAGGGCAAAGTGGAAGAAAAGCAGTCCCTTGGAAGATCCCACAGGAGATACATTGAGGTTTCCAGGAGCAGGAATAAGACACTGAGTTCTGTGTAAATTTCTAAATCTTGCCAAAAACAGAGAAGTTTAGATAAGATCCAGACATGTTGGCTTTTCAGTACTTCAGCCATATACTCCTCCCATATACCCACAACTGGGTAAGGAGGACCAAAGCCTTGAGATGAATATCCGTGTGGGACATCCACAACACCAACCAAGGAAGAACTTCAGTCTCCGTTTTCCACTTGTTTCCTCAAGACATCAGGTTAGAAGGATGGTTTTGATTCCTGCAGCCCATGCTAAGTACTCTGGGAGGAAGGTCTACCATAAAATTGGTGCAGCATGCCTTCTCCTGTACCGACGTTTGGCTGACTCACAGAGGGCCAGTGCCCATTCTCACCTTCCCTCTCTGCACAGCCTCTTCCCAGCCACGCTCTTCTTCCCCCAGATTTTGCCAGTTGTTTCAGAAAATAGTTTAACTTGCTCCTCACCCCACTTCCCTTCTTATGTCTTTCTCTTACTGCATAACACAAACATAATTCCTGCACATTTTATTTATCTTATTTTCCTATTTTCTTTATTATTAATTGCATCTTGGTAGGAACTCCAAGACCAAAATGAAAAGTCTTATTGTGGTATAATAAAAAATTTAACTAAAGAGGTAATACAAGGCTTGAGAAAGAAAGGAGAAGCAAAAAAAGAAAGGTGGGTGGGTGATATGAAGGTGGTCACACAGGATCATATTATCAGAGACAGATGAAGAACAAACTGCTGTGCCCCAACCGCTGGATCATGCAGGTCCCTCTTTCTAGCTATAATCCCTTGGTGACAACTTCTTATCTTCCTATAAGGGGTCACAAAGGGAACAGGAGCAGCGGAGATCCTTGACCCTTACTAGAAGTCATGTGAATGGGACCAAATAATAGTGGATGCTATGACAGCGTCAGGGAAGATGGAAATAAGCAGCAACATCCACAAAATCCAGAGGAAAGAATCTTGATTTTCCCCCTCCTTGGCATTTTGCGGAGTTGTGTGGAAGCTGGTCCGGACACTGCAGATCTGAGTAGATTAGAAGAAGGGAATCAGACAGAGTTCAGTAAAAGACTGAACATTGAAATAGCAGCAGTTTGGGGGTTATTCACTTGTATTTTGTACAACGCATACTGTGGACACATATTTTGCTTTCCAATGCACTAAGTTGTATGCAATTTTTATTGACAACTGCGTTATAGAAGCTGCCACAATTCAGCCTGACAGACAGCTTTTGCACAGTAGGAAGATGTGGTAAATGGTTTGGGGTTTTGCCTTACAGGAGATTGCTGAGGTTTCCAAACCAGCAGACAAGGCAACTATTTTTAGTTCACTTGTATTGAAAAAGGTGAGTTATATATTTGGGAAGAGGAAGCTCTCATTCCAAGAAGTTAAATAATTAATTTCTATATCCCAAGCCAAGAACTCTCACACTGCGGGTTACAAGTTCACCGATGAAGCTGTTAGCAGCATTGCTATTCCCATCGCCTTTGTTAGGGTTAACACCTTCTGCAAAGCACAATCAACTTTTAAGGCACAATATAAAACTTTAATAGCGCTCGTAATTAGTGCCAACAGTGGTAGTTTCTGTGATGTCTACAAGGGACTTAGTTAGGGACCATAAATTCCATTTCACTTGGGTCAACCATCTATCAGGTGATAACTACTGTTCCCTGCTACCCACCTGGACGGGCTGCAGCATGAAGCTGCAATTGCCATTGAACACTACTTATTCTTACAACATATCACAATAGATGCGTTTGTCGGGATATTTGGCAGCAGGCTTTGACTTACTATCAGGGCACGGACGTTGCATGAATGCTGTTGTGCATGTTTTATTATCACATTGTGAAATATATATTGAGCTAGGTTGCTTGGATAAACTTTGCAAAAAAAAAAAAAAAAAAAAGACACTAGCATAGCTGTGAATGGGATTTACAACTCATGCTTCTGAGCACCTTTACTGCACAAAAACTGTTTATTAGCACAAGTTCTCCCTTTGTATGTTGTGTTTACTTGTTTCCCAGCAGGGTCTGCTGATGTTAATGGACTCACAGCAGTACATTCTACTTCTGTTATTACAGGTCTAATTCAGTCATTAACATTTCATTAATGGACTGGCCTCCTAGCTGTTTGTATGGCTGTCTAGATATTGATGAGCTTTCTAGTATAAAAAACTGGTATTTAAGGCAGACTCTTAAAGGTTTATTAAAACGCTAGTGAATCTTCATAGCATTCTGTCATTTATTTTAGAAGATAAAAGCCAAACCCTCGAACAAATTTGCATTGCAAAAGTTGTCAGCACCTGAATAGAAAATAAATTCCATGCAAAAATCCTAAGGAGAGGAGAAAAAWGATATCACAGTTACATCACCTGGATACAAGAGTCTTCAGTTCCTGCCTTAAAACCAATGCAGCTTGGCACTGCCAGGYCCTCTGTGCTCTACCCTGGAAGGAATTACACTTCGGTGGGACACAAATTGATTCCTTTTTCCTCCTCACAAGGTTGTTCTGCAGCTTCACTAGCTCACGTTTTCAGACTCTGGAGTTTTTAATCCTTCCCACAGCCTACTCTGTCGGGAACGGCCTTACTGGTACCAGTGGAATTAGTCAAACTAAGACACTGCTCAGAATAGCAAGGCAGTAGTTTTGGGGACCTTTGACATTATCGCCAAAGAGGAAGATTTATCACAATTTTTAGACTTCAGTAATTTTCTAGCTTTATCAACAGTGTAGTGGAATCTAGTTATAAAACGATCTAGGTAACATCTGTACCCCAGTGGAAGGTAAGCATCCTTATGAAACGGCTCGATGGAGTTATGAGGTGCTTCCTTTTACCGCATCTCTGCTTTTTCCSCATTAAAAGGAACGTGTATTTTCAGGCACCACAGAGAGTTGAAATATCATATGAAAGTCTAATGCAAGTACTTTGTGAAAATTACTAATTTGATATCATAATTATGCTTGTAATATAAAATTATTAAGCACTGTCATATTGCACAGTAAATGGAACTTATATTGATGTAATAAAATGTATTTCAATTCCATTACAATATCTTCATCATATTCTTTAATGGTACCCACAGTTAACAAAAATAAGATACAGCCAGGAAAAACAYGGTTGATGGGTACCTTATACTACAATATTAGGGCACAATAGATATAATTTGTGAGTTTCCTTATGCGCTTTTTGCATTTATGAACACCTGCAACTTAYACTTGTTTTTGTTAGAGAATGACATGTTAAAAAGTAGAGGTAGGATTAGAGGCTAGTMAACAAAATCCCTAGTGTAAGTTCCTTTAATAAATTCAGCATTATACATGCCTTTGACTTCTGCTTTATAAATGGAGCTATAAATATTATTGATCCTAAATTCATATTTTTTTAAGGATCTTACTAGCTCAGTCAGTCAGGACTATGCCAGGATGACATGAAAATAGATCTCTTAGTACAAAACCTGAGGCTTATTATCTTGATAAATGTAGCTATGTTTGAGAAATCAGAGGGCGGGTCGTGCAAAGAAAAAGGAGGGACACTGTATTTTAATACAAATATGTTCAAGTGTTTTTCTCCTCTGTAGAACAGTCACAGCCCAGAATGTATAAACTACTTATTTAACAGAGGAAGAAAAAGAAAAAAAGAAAAGGAAAAAAAAAAAAAGAAGAATTATGGGAAAGGATGCCAAATCCTCATCTAAACATTTTCATCTAGGTTTCTTTTGTCTGTCAGGGTAAATAAAGTGAAGAAACAAACCACAACTAGAGGGGGAGGAAAAAAAAAAAAAGCAGTCAGCTAAAATGTCATGACTTGCTTCTCTGCAGGTGTCAACTTGACTTCACTGAAATGGCATACAACTTTGATTTTCTCATCAGGAAAAAATGTTTATTCCCTCTACCAGACCTAACAGATAAGAACGTACTGTGTGTAACATTGCATATTTTGATATTGTGGATTTCTGTGTATGAGACACATGCTAAAAATATTTTGTGTGCTTTGCCTTGAATTGTTGTAATGAATTATTAAATTGAGCTGTTACTTTTTCATTAAACTGGCAGTCTTAATAATTTAAACAYTGGTCTTTAAGAGACTTACTGTATATTGATGATCTTCACAGGAAGAAAGAGAACCTCTCAATTATTTTATATGTCTTGATTTTTTGGGGTTTTTTAATGCATTGCATGACATATCATGCATTACTATATGCTTATATTATTTTAGCATGCCAGACAACATTTCTCTACATTCGGTTTGTCATTGAGAATTTAGCTGGCTTTTATTCCTGTAGCCAGTATTTCCAGTTATGGGAAACTCATACTTTCTGAATGTTCAAGTGTACCTCATGGGTAAAGGTTCAATTCACTCTAGGAAATGAGGTAGGAAATAACCTTAAAAGTTGTTATATGTGTATGTGGCAATTTACAGYGGACCACTGGTCCATTTGGATGGCAACCTTCTTGCACCTGAGCGATATCTGATGCTCCAAAGGAAAACCAAAAGCTTAGAGACATGTGAAAGAGTTCAGAAGTTACAGTCTTTCTTCTCAACTAATTTGAACAAAACAAACAAACAAAAAAAAAGTACTTGCTCTGTGGTGACAATGGCTGAAAACAAAGTTTTTGGAAAGCTTGTTGGCAAATCATTGAGCTTTGTTAATCACTTAAACTTCAACATTGACTAAGTTGTGTTGGGTCTTATATAGGAGTGATTAAAGGCCATTTCACTCCCTTCAGGCATGTGCCTCAAGGGCTGATGTTGGTATAAYGGTCAGCAACATTGATAGCAATTGCTCTACCACCTCATTACTGCTTTGATTTAGCAACTASGTCTCCTATACCCCCCTGACGACCAGAAGTGGTTACAGAAGATTTAATGAAAAAAATTTACATTCTACTACTATTACAGCTTTTTTGGAAGGGGACGATTCTGGTTTTTGCTCCCTCAAGAGCTGGACAGTCCTGTGAAACCACTTAGTAAGCCTCAATCTTTGAAAGCAATTTTGCACAATTATCTATGAATGGACTATATGGATTTCATGATCTTGAATTAATGTTTCATGATCACAAGCCCTGTGAGTTCACACTCATCTCCACAGAGCATATCCTACAGTACTCCTAAAGGTATCTGGCCCAGATTTTGACATTAATTTTTTGCATTACCTGTGGAATAATTTGCATTTCTGCTTAGCTGTAAAATGGGAATGAGAGAAGTTTTCATCTTTGTAAACAACAGTACTTCCTTAGGTGGAATATATTAAACTGAAAAGCACAAAAGTTATTTTAAAAATTCAAGTCCTTTTAATATCAACAATGAAAAYAGCTTTAAAGTTAGAAGCTAACACAAAATCCAAATTCAAAATAGAGCAAATCTAGCAGTGACAAAGCCATAAGGTAATACCCACCCATCTCTTAACCACGAAACTCATCCTTAGCTACCAAAATGACAGCGTTCACCACAGGGCTTTAATAACCATTTTTAGCATATTTTGGTATGAAAAACAGTACAATTCACACAACATCATCCTCACGCAAATAGTTCCAAGTGACCCTCAGAAAGCGTTGCTTTAGACTTTCCCCTCTTTTTGGCTTCATCTCTAGARGAAATACAAACTTGCTTGAAAATTAACATTTTGCTAACCAATTGGTGGTTCAGTCTATTCCTCATCCATGAAATGGTGACCACCAGCAATTAGCTTACAAGACTACAAGAAGCATAAGTAGATATTCAGATTTCAGAAATTTTTAGGTCATTTGAATGAAATTGAAAAAAAAAAAAAACAATTTTACCATTAAAAATTCAGAGAACAATTCAACTGATAAGGTTTTTCTTTTGCTGAGTTAAAACTTTCAAAAACAAATTAATAGTTTTTTTAAGAAATAACTTTGCTGCCAACAAAAGGGTCTCTGAATTGCAGAATAAGAAAAGAGTCTAAAATATTGAAATGGTTTAAATACATAAKAATAATATATTGGGTCTAATGGGAAAACRATAAGSTRMTAATCTCTGAAATCTAATGCCAGGRCTGACATCATTTGCATTGGTGGTTTAAAGAGTCCCTTAATCTCTGTGGACCTCACTCAATTACACCACAAAACAACAAAGCAAGAACTGTTTCAAAATGCCTCCCCAAAACCCAGAACAAACTCTCAACTCTCACAGTCTTCCTGTGGTAGAACTAGAGATGACAAAAATCAGAAATTTTGGAAGTCAGTTGATGTTTATGGTCCATGGTGATGTGTTACTTAAGTAACACCAATGYTCATTTTATACAGCACAACCGTAGCAAGATTACAAAATATTAACTTCAAACATCACATAAAGTATGAATAATCTTCATCGCTACAAATTTTTAAAATGCACCATATTTCTTTCCCACATATGTCCTTGTAGCCTCATAAAACAAACTGTTTCATTATATGATTATGGGTTTGTGTATATATATCACAAAATGTTAGCTACTGCAAAAAGTAAGAAAATAGATTTTGACATTGGAGAATTATTTTTCTGCTCTCCTGTGCCTTTGGATCTAAAGGCAGAGCTACTCGGCTGTTTAATCTGGCCTGAGTCCAGGACCGCATACCATGGTGAAAGATGCCAAGAACAGTGATGCCACATGAAACAGAAGTTATCTTCTACAAACTCAAAATGATCACAGGGCAATTTGTATTTTAACTGATATAAAGAACAACCTCGTTTAGTTTTCTTGTCTGGTCAGGAGTGATTTTCATTTGGGCAACTGAGTTCTGTTCTTATTAATAAGATGTACGAGATGCCGTGATCACCTCACTAGTCAGCATTTGACCACCCTTCCATACCATGCCCACTGAAATGCATGGCCCTASCTTCCCTGAGCGTGTCTTTCAGTCCTTAACTACACTAGAGGGTCACAGATTGCAGTGRACAGACATTAGTATGTTTTTTCCTTATGCAGACAAACTCTTAAGTGCTGAAATCTAAACTTATATGAAAAACAAACAGTCTTTGTCCAGTTTGCACTTTATTACTAGTTAAAACCGTCTAGGTAGGAAAGCCTGTATGCTTTCTGTCCATTGTAAAGTAACTGTATGCTGCCACCCTTTTACTTAATCCACAGTTCAGACTCTCATCATGGTTCAGTTTATTAGCTTCCAAAAAGGTTAGATGGTTTCAGATGCACTAGATGTATAAAATGATAGAAGGGCAGTTACAACAGCAAATTTGTATAGAATATCATGTGATTATATTTTTATTTACGATATGGAAAAACTTCAACTTTTCATTCTCATTTTAAGATAAAATTCCTCCCTCCTCCTGTGAATACCCAGAGACACAGCTCCCTTTGCTCTGACTGGGAGAAGAAAATAAAGACTTTCAGAGGGCACCATGCATGTCTCAGTAGTCGTGCAAATCAGGTTTTCATTATTAAATGTAGTACTGTTAGCAGACATTTATCTTCTGGAKTACACAAAACAAGTGAGGGTTCAGTCACATCCCTGATCACTTATTACTGCCTTCCGATGATTCCTGCCTCACAATACAAGCCCAAACATCCCGGATACCCTGGTTAAACAGTTATTTCGTGGTTGTTTGCCCCATGTGAATCCAAACATCTTTAGACTTGTTTTCTCTCTGTAGCTGAGGGTCCATGCTGACAAACTGCCAAACTCCCTTATTTAAATGTCAATAACTGCTTTGTAAATAAAGTAAAATTTCTTCTTTATATTTCCATTTGAAAGCTCTCTCTCCTACTTTTTCAACTTGCACTTTAGGTTCTGTACATGGAGACCTCAGTGATTATTAGAAGTCAGATAATTACACTCTGCAATGACTTTTCAATATTTCCCAAGTTCTACAGTCTCACTGGATATTCAAATTATTCCTTGACACCAGGTAAGATCCTTCAATTGCAATCAATTATCATGGGGGAATAAGTTCCACCCACTGAAGCTGTTATTATTTTATTTTTGGTGTTCAATAGTAGCTGCTTTGAAAACTATTTCTTGTGAACAAAATGACAGAGGAGTCAGTAGTGTGAAAAGTAATGCTTCACCAAATTAAGTGTTCATGTTATTGAAACATGACACTAGGATATGTTTGAGCTTGGAACAGGTGCATCAGATAATCTATTCAGTGGTCATATGAAAATTTAGAGCACTAAAGGTGGGATACACCATTGCTGTGGGAGGTGGGAATTAAAATGAAGGAGTTTTCCCTATGATGTATGAAGAGTAGTTTATCAATAATTTTACACTAACTCCTCAAGAAGAGTAAAGAGTCCAGCAAAGGAAGGATTTTCATTATATTGTAAAACTTGATCAACATTCAGGTAAGACAGGAGGAAAGAGAACAAAAGCTAGGATATGATATTTATGCTCATCGCTATCATCTGATATCTTGCAAAAAACCCAGCACCAATCACATGGAAGCAAAAACCAAAAAACATTTAAGAAGAATATAAAGAATTTGTATCTCACCTGGAGTATCTCTCCACTTTTTCACCTGAAAGCGTTTCCACTTCAGTGTAATTTTGCATTTGGTAGAAATATTTAAATTGTTTGTAGTAGGCAAGATAACCTTTTCTTGATATGGAGACATTGGAGTACCTCCTGATACATTAGGAACACACAAATACTCTGACTTTTATTCTCTGGCATACCCTTGATGAAAATGGGCTTTAAAAGCCTGGCTCCAGGCACTCCCATTTCCTGCCACTGGAGGGTTTAAATAGATGACAGGATGGGGCACACCTGAGATGAACAGGGGCTACTCAGTACCCATGTCTTCTTGCCCAGTGAAAGATGATCCTTGCATGACACAGAACTATGAATTTAAACAACGTAAGGAAGTTATTTTATAAGCAGTATATGAATGGATAGTGTCTAACAAACTGGTTTCTGCAACAAGGTCTACGTATAAAATAAGTTTGTACTTCAGGATTCTGCAGGTGTTATGGGTTCTCAGTTTTCCCATTATAACTATTGGTCAGATTTTCCAGGTCTCACACTCAATGCAATCATTTTCATCTGTGCAAAGTGGACACAAACATAAGTGTCCTGGCATGGTATCATTTTGTAATGCTTTGGATGAGTGTGAAACATGGGAAAGATGTAAGGCTGTAGAAAAGTGGTCTCATTAGAAAAATGTATAGCAGCACATCARAATTGTCCACTTCTATTGTCATAAAAATACTTGCAATAAGAAAAAAACAACCAGAGGAAAGCTAAAGAGGGGTRTTATCATTTGGTGGATAATGTATACAACCTTCTTGAGACAATAGAAAAAAGCRCAACTAAACCCTTAAAATGGAAGGGAATTACCCGTTGGCTTAGTGTRTGTTGAAGCTATTATGGCGTTGAATGTTTTTCCTAGTGAAACGCTGGAAACCTTGACACTTGGAAGGGGCACGTAAAATGAAATTCAAGACGACACTGGAAATRTAAAATGAGCATCAGAAGACATCAGAGCAGATAACCTTCCAGTCCGCACCACCATGTTGTACAGCCACGCGTTCCGCTAGTGCTGTTTCCCGAGCCTGCCCTGCTGGCGGTCCCCATGGCCATGCCTGCGTTGGGCAGCACAGACCCCATTCCTCTCCGGAAGGATGCGGGAACCGCTCAGCCAAGTGCCATAAAGGGAATGCCACCACCTTTTGATGTGTGAGCGCCGGGATTTATGGGAGGAGCAAACACCGGCAAGCGGACGCAGCTGTTCCAGGCATTACACAGCTTTTCATCCCTGAACACTTTGAGGCCTCCAGAAAGACACTCTGGGAGGTTGCAGAGCACCGAGCAGGTGGAGGGGGACCTCTTTTAGCATTTTAAAACGTTTCTCAGCCTCAGGGCTGCATATTACAAKCAGGTTTCACTTGCTAGCACTTTACCTCTTTTCCTTTGTACCRCACCGCCTTGCAGGTTCACCTCCCCCGTCTTCAAGGTTCAAGGCAAATGCACGAGACATTCCCAAAGCCGTGGGAACTGTGCTCAGTTCTGCAAAGCTTTTCTGTACTATTTYAATGAAAACTCACTATGGTTCTAATGGAAAGAAAATACCTTAAACAGACCCTTGACAAGAAATATAGAAGGGGGGAAAAAACTCCCACTATGTGTGAAGTTTGACCAGTATTAGTGAAACAAAAGACCACAGCATTCAAGTTTAAATACCAGATAACTCTGTCACCATAAGATGACTAGGAAGACTTAAAATTCAGGTCTCCTGTCTGGAAAAAGTATCACAGGAATATACTCTGAACTTTGCACTGTTAATTTTTGTTGGAAATTAGATATATCATAAGATTTATTGAGATGCTTCATTTTTAATGAAATACTCATAACAGCCTGTGATATTTCACAGRATAAATAACAGGATTGTTAACTGTATTTGTATAGCAGGTTTAAGAATAATAAATGGTTCATTCAATAACAAACTGACAACAAGTTATTTCAGGTTRTAGAAATATGTGAGATAAGAGTCAAAATGACAAAACTCAAAGGATCAGAAGTTCTAGGGCAGACAACATTTGAGTCCAAACACAGATTACTCTGATCCAAGCATCATTTAAACTCTGAAACCACTTGAAATAAGGAGATGGAAATTTCCACATTAAGTATTTTCCAAGCCAAATCCACAACAGGACAGTGGAGGCAACCGTTCTTTTATTTCCTACACAGCCAAAGACATCTCAATCTTCTCATGTTATTCAAATCTAATAAAAGATTAATATCCTTTTAGAATAAAATAATATAAAAGTATCTGAAGATAAACAACAATTATTCATCCTGGCTATGCCCCTCAAAGAACACATGAACAGAAAAAGTTCAATACTTTTTWAAAAAAAGTACATTCTTTTGAAAATACTAACAAGTGAAGACTCTCTGAGTATATTTGACTTCTAAACAAATTGCTTTCTTTTTTGGAAATGCTGAGAAGGCAGACACTCTTAGTGAGGTCAATAAGACTTACTGATTGCACAGTGTTACGGAAAATTAGGCTACTTATTTGGGAACTAAATATGGATTTTAAGAGCATTCAATGAAGTCACACTTCTGAGCATTTTGGAGCTGGCCTACATTTTTTAAAGTAAAGTTTGAGACATTGATCAACAACTTTTCAGAAAAACAAAATATTTATTATTTCCTTCGTAGCAATTAAAGGCAATTCACATAATCTGAAAAAGATGATTTGGGCAGGGGGGAAGGTTGGCTACACTTCCATTTTTCCTGTAACAAAATATCACTTTGCAATCCACTCAATATACTTAGGGTGCCCCAATTCTTGTCAACTTTGACTCTGAGGTATCTAGACAACAAGGAGTGGGTCCCTAGGATGGTATTTGCCACCAGTGTTTSCCTCTTACCTGTGTGTCAGGATGAAAAATGATGGAGATGAGACAGCTTAAAGAAMGGGAGGTAAATAAACATTTTCTGTGTTTTAATGTAATTATTAAAATTTAAAGAACACTCTCTCCAAAAGTCATTCTCATGTATTTTGTCAGGGACAGTTTATTTCCCAAGTTTGCCTATCCAAGTCTCAGCAGGAAGCTGAGCTGTTGATATTGTTTAGGTCTTTGATKTTCACAACAATAATAATGTAAACTGAATAAATAACGACAACTTTCCCCCCAAAAAAAATTTAAAACCCCACATAGCTAACCATTTTAAACTAAAACAACTGCTATTGCTATCAATTTAAGTAATCACTTTCCCAGCTGACAGATGCAAAGCTCTCCGTTCAGATAATGACTTTTCCAGCTGACGAGAGTCAGGGAACAGGAAGTGTATGTGGGGATAAGTGCTTGGGAATTAGAGGACAGCCAAAGTTTGCAGCTACCTGTATTATCTGAATGAGGTTAGTTTACTTCTACTGGCACATTTTTACCTGAAATCAGCATAAATAAACATGTAAAAAGAGGTTTAGTGCAGCAGTATACTTTTGTACGGTGCTAGGCAATATTAAATGTTTTTTATTTTCTGTTTGAGAGCAAAATCATTACATCAGCCAGTAGCTGCAGTTTTCAACRGTGCTTTTACAGGGCAAGGAGAAATGGTACATGCCGTATTGTTCCTGTCTGCGCTTAAGCCAAACCTGTTCCCTGATTTTCTGCAGTGTTGGAAATGCAGTGCCTCCTGGCTATGAAAAAAAAAMCCAAACATCTTTAGAAACATGGCTCAAGCAGACAACCAGCAAAATGCGTGCTATATTCATAGGATTCACTGTCCTATGAAGTATTAAGGAGGTTACTACCAATTTGCAAAAGGAGGATCTCAAGACCTATCCAACACTTAAAGCATTTTTGTGCACCCGAATTCCTCACTACCTTTGGATGTGGCTCAAAAGATGCAAATAATAAGCCAGTTCCTAAATTATACCTCTGCACAGCTCTTAGAGAGTAYGTAGAGTTACCTTTTCAAAATGGATGATGTTCCTCATCTGGACATGCCAAAGAGGACATGCCATGCTTCCTTGCCCGTATTAGAAAGCAGTKTATTTAATCCTGTGCAGAGCAAGGAAGAAGAGGCCACATGTTAGCTCTCCCTGGAGCTGTCAGGAGCGTAAAGCTGAAAATCTGATGGCAGTTTCATGACCCAGCCTTTTCCTGTAGACCAACTTGTCAGACGGCAACTGCTAAGTTGCCCTAAAATAACAGAATCTCCATTATGCACTAAAGTAACTTTGCTGGGTTGATCATCATAAAAAGTTATAACCCAACGTCATGCTTTAGCATTTACCAGGARAAGAAAGGCTGAGAAACTTCAGCTACAAGTCTGTAAAAGTATCAACATCAGCCGGCACATATGACTGTCAAGCTGATATGAAATGAAATATTTTTGTTCATGATGACAGACTGAAATTTTTATTAGCTTTGACTAAATCGGAAACAAAATATTGTGGTGTTTTTTTATCTTGTGCTCCCTATCCTGCACTATTAATATTGTAAAACAAAAAAATCAATTTTGAAAAAAACCGAAGAGATAAAAAGGTAAAGTTCTTGAGCAGCTGTATCAGTAGTCTTCATGTCAATGATATCCAAAAACTACAAGAAAAATTATCAGTTTTTCAGTTTAAATCTTGCTATAGCCTTATGTCTGTTTCTATTTCTTATCTACCTATAAATTTGCTTTTTCAAGTTAAACTTCCCACAGCCATAATAATAAATCGAATATGAGGCTTGAACTCAATGTCTCTGTTTTTTCTCTTCTGCTTAGAAGACACTGGAGGTAAAAAACAGCATATTTGAGAAAAGTAACACAATACAGAATATGGAATGAAAATGAGGTAAGTAAAATCATGATAAGAACTAGAGAGAAAGACTGTGAAATCTGATCTCTTAGAAAAGACAGAATATATATGACGAAAAATAACATRCAAAAGTACAAGCATGTGTTCGTGCTGCACACTCATTATTAGTGCGGCTCTGTCACATCTGCACACACAAAAACTACAGAACATTTTCATGTGCTTTTCTTTCTCTTCTGTTCATATAGCTTTAGCATAAGTTCATTATAACAATATGACTTTTTTATTAATCTAACTGCAAGGAGGAAGGAGAATTGATTGTGGCAAGATATGGAGGTTCACAAATTAAGTAAAAGAACGTAAAAGAGCAATAGCAGACTTCCACAGAMTCTCTCAAACATTGAAAGTCTATTCTCTCATCAAACAACATTTCTTACTGAAGCATAGGGGAGGTCTCACATCACACACTGGTGATAGAAAATGCAATCCAAAGCTCCACATGTTGTTTTATTTACTTTTAAAAAAATTAAACTTCATTGAAACCTGCTTTGGCCTCACACCCATGGCATCACACACCAGAAACTATTAGTTTCCTTTGAAACGTGCCTAGTAAACTTTAAAAGGCTATCCCTCCAAATGCAGAGTACATACAAATACTTAAGGGGTTAATAAACTCTTACAGTATACCAAAATCACAAGTTTTATACCTCAACTCTGTAGAGTTGGAGCTCCTAAGAGAGGAGTAATTGCATTGTAGTAACGTTAAAGTTTGATTTAGGTTTCTCCWTCGGCAGAATGAAGTGTGCCTTACTTCTCAGGTGTGAGACTTGGCCGCTCTGCCTTTTGCAATATATTATCCCAACACTGTCAGAAAATCCTCAGCAGCGCCAATTCTTACTAAACTGGGTGTGTTATAAATCCAGTGTAAGCAGGGGCTTTCTTATGCCAACTATGCTTCTCAACTTTTACCTTATTACCACACTTCTTGGCTGCTATGAGATAAAAATCTTTTAAGCTTTTTTACTGCTTGTGTGTGAAATCTCAGATAATGTAGCCAAATGCAGGGAAAGTTCAGGGCTGTTTTACGACTCCGTTTTATCAAAAATTTTGATCTACAAAGCCTGAACGCTCAAATTCATCGCTGTTGGATGAGGTCAGTGAAACCACACCCATTCCCTCGACAGACCTTCCTTTTCCTTGAGTAGACAACTTTACGTGGGCTACAGAAATATGCCCTGTCAGACGAGAAACACTTGCCCTCGGATTGAACGCAATGCCAAGTAAATCAGGAGTTTTCTACGCGGCGGACTTCAGCGCCGTGTGTGCTTAAGACACATTATCTGTGAGTTTTGGAGGTGAAGTCCCTCTGTAATGAAATTCAGCTGAGCAGGAACTAGCCTGGAAACACCAGCAGGAACGCCGAGGGCTAATGACAAGACAGGTTTGGCACAGAGGGATGCATGAAACAAAATAACCGCAGTGAAGATTTCCAGAGAAAAATGTTAATCGTCTTGTAAGGGGGAAAGTGTGTGACATGAGGAACAGGGAGGAATGGCAAACACATGTCAARCAGCACACTTTATTTACCTTTCATTAGCATGTCTTCCTAGGAGAAGGTTAAATACTCCAGGAGAGGAATGGGATTTTTCTTATGTTAACTAATCCGGACAAAAGTGAACGGAGATTTGCTTTCTTCAGCATTCATTGATATTAATTGCTTTATTGAACTAGCTGTGGGAACACGGATTTCCCAATGCCAGCATAAAGGATCATTATTTATAAGCTAACTGATCCCACAAATTCTACACTTAGCTCAACATTTCCGTTGGAAACGCTGAAAGAATCTTTTAAAAAATCATTATATTTCATACTTTACACTAAGGCACACCAGCTAAATGATACAGGTTTTCCAGGGAAAGAAAAACAAGTTTTTAAGTCTCACATAACAGACTCCAAATCAGCTCTGAAATGCTGCATATTATTACATTTTTCCTCCTTTATTTTTCATTCTTTCCCTTTTCCCCTGACTTACAGGTGTCCTTAGTTACAGCCATCAATAAAAACAAAACACATATGCAGACTATAAATCTGTATTTGTGTACTAATTCATAAGAGTAAAATATCTTTAGCTGCTCCTTCCAATTTCCTTTCCCTATTCRATTCGTAATTGCACTGCGGTACATTGGGCTTAGGCTTTCAGGAACTCGATTTTGTCCCAGAAGGTTGTTTAGCAGGAGAGACCTGCAAGTGTGGGTTCTGGCTTCAAGTAAATTTATTTAGCAGGAGAGACTCCCAAGCACAATAAAAGCGACTAAATAAACACTTCAACCTTTAATCAAAGCGCTAAGTTGTCACCGTAACCCGTTCGAGATAGATATGGATGACTCAGTCCATCAGAGTTCGTGCAAAAATACACCACAACAGTCAGTGACATCAAATTATATTTCTTAGTACCAAGGAGTTAATAAATTTCAAGGAGAGATCAAGAATGAATGTTAAGTTCTTTCGTTCTAATATATCCTACAATGCTTATGGCTTTGCTGCAGTTAAGCTCAACTTTRCTGTTCAAAGATCAGTTTAGGGGCTTTATGTGCTGTTTTAAATCATAGCTGAGTTAAACTTGGTATGTAAATTGCAAAGCGATAAATGTTTGTTTTTCTTATATTCCTTCCTCTTTATATCACAGTCAGAATCCTTCACCAGACCCCCCCAAAAAGTAATCATTTTTGGCATAGTTTAGATGCCGAATAGATAAGCCACAAAGGAAGAACTAGGATTTACTTTACAGTTGTAATCATTCAGTCCACACGGAGAAAAAAAGCACTTTTAGCAGCCTGAAAAGAAGCACGGTATCCTTGGAGAAGGTATAGTTGATCAGAAAGATCGCATTATTGCACAGACTTAGGTTAAAGCAGATCCACAGGTGGGAAAACAATTTGGCTGGGGCTAGCAAAACTCCAGGATACTGAACCTACGTTTRAGGATCTTTGGCCAAGTAAGACACTGCTAGGTTTGTCTTATTAAAGCAAAAAGTATTATTACAAGATAGATATTTGACATAGATATTATTTAAGATTTGTATAGCAAAAGTACCTTGTGGCTTTATTGATAATCAAAGCCTRGTCATGATAAACCTTGGGTTAAACAGACGCCACTGACTGCTGCTCCAAAGCACATCGACAGAAGAAAGTGAACAGYGTATGAAGACAAACATGCCCATTCTTAAAATATCCATTAAGYTACTAGTTAAGTAACCAGTTGTAAGGATGGAAATTTCTAAACTTTTCAGTATTAGGGAGACCAAACAAGCACCTCCAGAAGGTAGGGCTTACCAGCATAGGACAACCAGGACTTGATATGTTGTGACACGTGATGACCAGGACTTGAGGAATGTGARAGCCATCTCTCCTTGTGAGATAGCAAAGCAAAAAAAGAGCTTGGAGGGCTTTAACAGGGAAGAGCATCCCATAACTACAGAAGGAAATACACAGAAACTACCAGCAAGTATAAACCACACAGTAGGTATATTGCCAATAAGCCCAAGTTTAGAAAGCCAACCAATCATCTCTGATCATTACTGAGGAGAGGAGCTACAAAGGGAAATAGAAATATTATATAAAAATGTGATAAGTGCTAAATAAACTTATAAAAAACTATAATAAAGGACAACAGTTTGTTCACCCAATGGGCAAGAAGACAAAATAAGGTATGGTTCTAAAATTTCACACAAAGTAGATCTCTCATCCTTCTGTTATTTTATTACAGTACAACAATAGTTCTTCTCAGAAATCCAAAATATGAAACAAAATTTCAAGTTTTGTAATCAGGAYATTAAATGGTAGACCGTTACCATAAAAGAAAGGAAGCATTTAGGAGCCGCCTCTGTGTTATTTCCAAGAAAGCATTTTTTAGTTCTTTCCTGTGTTCCCATAGCTGTTCCTTTTTGCAGAGTATTTCAAGGTTTCAGAATCTGTTAAATTGAAGATTTAATGAGTGTATGTTGCCAATACATGGCTAAGTTTATATTAGTTTTGTATGTACATATGTATGTGTGCATAGACACACTGTAAACTTGGAGAACGACCTATGGCTTACTTAGGTGGAACTGGTCACACTTTGTGTTCAACTGAAGTGTTCAAAGGATGCCTGAAAAAAATCTTTACATCTCTTATTTGAATTGGGCTGGCATGGAAAATCATGTTCATATTGTACTCATTTGTGGTCTGCTTCTCAGGAATTTTAACAGATGACAATTCAAAGATAAATTTGCTTTAAAAATAAATGATGAAAAATAACTGGCTTCTCAGCTCTTATTTCATAATCTCGAAAGTATGTTCAGATTTATATAATTAAAGTAGAAAATAGAAGTCTAAAAATGAAATCTGGTTCTGCATTAGAGCAGCCGGCATTAATAGGATTCTTCTTGCGCTCCCTTTGTTTTCTRCTGCAGTGCCACGCTCCTTACCCAGCTCGGAGGGGTCACCACGAGYGGGGAAAACACGAGGCTCTGACCCACTCGGGCTGTGGTGGATGCCAYGGCACGGGAGCTCCAGGCTTGCAGCAGCTCCGTCACCCAGGCCAGATACTGGGACAAATAACACAGCCCTTCTCAACAGCTGCCAGGAAAGAAAACATGGGACACCAAACCGGTACCCCCAGCCTGATTCAGGGAGGTCCTCTCCTGCGCATATCTGTCTTAATCATGCGAGGTGAGRAGATATTCACTGGGAAGCTCATTAAACATATACGCGCTCACAACTKGGCAGGTACTTTACTGAGCCAAAGCCTACAGTTGGGACACTTTGGACAATTTTTTCCATCGATATACGCCCTCTAACTGTGGCTTTCAGCACTCATTCCCTTCTTTCATTTAGACGAAAAAATAAAACTTGTTTTCTTTCCTTCGCACAGCRATAGTTTGGAAGCTGAGGGTGTTATACTGTAGCTCAAAAATAGTATAAACAGCCAAACCAGCTCAGATTTGATCCTGGTGAGTAAGATGTAGAGCCTAAGGTCTGATGGCAACTCTTAAAGGACAGCAGGAGGACAGCAAATTGCCTTGCTGGACATGGAGCTGAACAGTAATTCTTACAAACTTATGAAGGCTCCCTTAATTTTCTCTAAACTAGGGGTGGCCAAACTTGTTTCAATAGTGTCAATATTTTTCCTAACCCAAAATAAAACTTGTTTTATAGTCTGCTTAGTGCAAACCACGCCTCAATTTCAAATACGCCTTGCACCTCTCCTCCTAAAGACCTTTAGCAAACGCCGGCAGTACTGTAGATAAGTTCCCCCTATCTTTTCTGTCCATCACTGCTAACACCAGGCTTCAGGTATGTCCCAAGAAATGAATAAGACACMAAATAAATGAGAAAGTGGATTAGCAAATACAACAGGAGAAGGGAACAAACCAGCCCTGGTTTAATTTGCAGAACCAAAAAATTTGCGGCTACATAACATCACGTAGCTTGTTGCTCGYTCACACCTGAAAGCAAAAGAAAGCATAGCTGGCAGCACACTCATAGCAATTCAAACAGGGACTTACTGAAAGAAGTAATGCAAAAATGCAGAGTCAAGTTTCGGCCCTTCATCTCTGATATGCCTCAGCTCAACTCCAAAATTATTGATTTGGCCTCTGCTCTTTTACCAACTGTGAGGTGTTTGGGTGAAACATAAATTTGATATGGATTTGGAAAATCAAAAGCTTGTGCTAATAGTGACATGGAAACAAGAACAACAATTTCAAAAGCACTCCCTTTCCCAAAAAAAAAGAAAAATCAAATCAAAAAACAACAGAATAAAAGTGTTTATCTATCTCTAGTAAATTGGACTTCCAGGCTTCCGAGTCAATTCAATGAAAATTTCAGTAAAATTATCATCCATGGGACTGCCTCTTTCTCCTTTTCTGTAGGACCAGCATAAATCCCTGTGCGTAGGCTACCCCTTTCTGCCTATCCTTACACCCTTTTTCCAGCTTTATCTTCACAGCATTGCACCTCTCCCTRTATAGTATCCATTGCTTCATCAGCGATGCCACCCCTGAGGTGATGTCCGTCCTTCCTGACGCTCCTGCGCTCATCCGTATTTAGGTCTAGTCCAAGGCGCTCTCCTCCCGTTTTTCAATATCTGTGACTTCCATGGTCAGTAAGAAATCAGCTTTCTGAAGAATAGCTTCAGAGGCGAACACGTATTCATTTATTGACACATATTTTAAAATGATTGAGACCTGCCAGGCTGCATATACAGCTCATATGATTGACTGGATGTTCTATGAATGTAAATCACCACTTGTTCCTTGTCATACTCAATAGTTGTGTCTGKTTTTTCACCAGATTATTTGAATCAGGGTCCCTGTCTTCATGTGTGTTTTTATAGGTTTTATACCACAATAGGATTCTGACATAAATTATAGTCTTGGGATCGTCAGCAATTTTGCTAATAATAACAATAATAAAGCAAAACAATTTTTTGCGATGGACTAATCTCTTAAGCTGTAAAAGCCTGGATTGATTACTGACTACTAACTCATCTCTTGTGTATGAGAAGGAGGGAATTGTTTTCTGGACACCAAAAGTAAAAGYTGAAGTTGAAAACTCCTCAACAAGCGCATCTAACACCAAGCAGAGATGGTCTTTTTACTGGAAGTCCATCCCTATTAGGGAATAGGATTGGAATTCAAAAGACTTTGTCAAATTGGAGAAATGACCTAAAAAATGACATATAATTAAAGAAGGAAAAATGCAAATTCTATGGTCAGTTGGGAATAACCAGGATGTTAAATACAGAATAGGGGACATTCTGTTARGACAGGAGTTCTGCATAACACAGTGCAGTTACGCAAATCAGGATCGTAAATGTTACGATGCTGCGGAAAAAAAMCATGTAATGCCTCAGGGTGTATGTAAATGTATATAATTGCAATAAACGTGAAATAACCTGCTGAACTTCTTGGCCTTGATAGTACTTGACYCAACTGTAGAACTACACACAGTCATGAAATACTCAGGTCAAGAAAGATATGGACCAATGGGAGAGAGTTTAGAAGAGAAGAATGAGAATGATAAACATCTAGAAAACCAGACTTGCAAGGAAAAAAAAAAAAAAAAAGGTAAGGAATTAGGATTGTTTGTTCCACGAAGAAGAGACTGAGGAAAAACTGCACATAAAAATATGTGAAGCAAAGGGGAAGGAAATTAATTGTTATCCATGACAACTGGGGACAGGCAAAACCAGCAGTCCATTGAAATTACAGCAAATGGCATTTTGGTGAGATATTGTGAAAAATCTCATGGACATATTAATAAACTAATATATTACTCAGTGCTAGTGCAGGTKTCTGAACTGGACCTTCAGATGAGGCTTATTTAGTAAACCACGTGTCAGACAACGCAGAATGGAYTGTCCAGCGACAGTAGGAAAAAAAMCGCAAACCAACAACAAAAACCTTACAGCTATTTTCTTTGGTGAAACTTCAGAAAAAAATAAGTGTTTGGTTGTATGGAAAAAAACCTTGGAAATGAGAAACATTTTGTGCAATTTCATTAGGATTTACATCCTTTAATGTGAGATAGACTTAAAATCTATTTTTAACCAAAGAATCTTATTAAAGTAAGAAGATTGCCTGGTTTACTACTTGTAGTTGTTTCAAGCAGTGGTGGCTGGTGATGCTCTTTATAAACAATAGGGAATAAATTTAAACAAGCTAAAAGATGTTTAATGTAAAAAACTAGCTTGAGAAAAAATATGTTGTTGTGGATTGCATATTTTACATGCAATTTATGCTGCAGTTTCTCTTCATTAACCACATCTCGCAGATTTTTCAAAGCAACAGCATGAATATTATTAACATGTGTTAAAAATGTGTTTAAAATAATGTATAAAGCTTTGTGTTTAAAGCAAAAGTTTAGGTATAATGAACAAGGGTGTCTGCATTTTATATATTGGTTTGTACGCATGTTGATATATAAACCAGGCTATGTGTGCACAGACACATGCACATATATATTGCTTTAGAGTTCGTGTTTTAATTAAGCTGAACTAGACCTTAACAAGAACATCCAATTCATAATTCTCGCATTCYGTTCTATAGATTCTTATTAGTTAAAGCAGATATAATCCATTCTGAAATGCGACATGWAGAAATTGCTAGCATCTCCTTTTGTTGTATTTCTTTCCTTACCATTGGTTTCCTTTTACCACAGGAATCTCAGGAAAGGTCTTGTARACTTCAGTTTTYCTCTGCAGTACTTCCCCTTTGTATCCATCTTCCAAAATTGCTTTCAGTATCACRGTATTTGTAGAAATTATCGATAATGGCAGACACAGGACTTGAAAATTATAAAAATTAAAAACCTTAAATCAGAGTAATTGACAATACCCAATATCATTGCATGAATCTAGTCCCAGTAACGTCTCCACTTCAGTGTATCTTTTCAGTTATAACTCTTATGTACACTACCTTCACTGCCAAAAAAATGGAAACAAAATACCAAACAAAAAATAATAGCATAATCAAACTCAAACATAAYATTCTGAAGTAGCATCTTTTGACATTTTAGACATAAGTCTTTGAAATATACTCAGCATTGATTAAATTTACTCCCGCTGATGTAAATGGGAGTATTATTAGGTCAACAGAGCGCTTTCACAAATCCTAACCTACCGYCTAATGTCAAGGACTAGCCTGAACGCTTCATCAGTAGCATGCTGGGATTTGGTCTATACTAAGTTTTTCAGAGAAAGTAAAAAGTGTCCGTTGATATTTTCTACCTTTTAATGAAGAAAAAACAAGGCCTTTTTTTTGGCTTTTTTTTCCCCCTCCATTTTCTTTTTCATCTCAGTGAAAACAAAACCAAGATGCATTACTCTGAAAGGTTTTCAAGAGTGCCTGGATGTTAATTCTCACACATTTCGGGTGTTGGAATCAAGCTATGTGACMAATTCTAATGCTCCTTTTGGAGACACCTGTGTGGCTATACTATATCTAGTTAGGGTAACATTAGCCAAATGAAAGTTTTRTAGTGATAAGTTCCTATTGATGACAACCTTCATTTTGGGATAGACATATAGTGATATATTACTTAAGCTTTACATAAAAAAAGAGAAAGTAGAAAAAGTAGAAGTTAGTACAAGCAAGGAGTAGAAATAATTTTACAAATGTATCACAAAGAAACCATATTTTCCCTTGAAGAAGCAGGCAGAATGTAATAAAAGGCACTTAAAAGACTAAGTTCTCATTTCAAATACCAGTAACATCCTTCTCCTCTTCCGTATTTTCACCAAACTGATCCTGCACCCTACCTTTCTTTTCACTGTATATCGTGTGTTGGAACAGGTTTGCAGCTTACACAGCTCTGCACTGACRTTTGTCACTCATGTATACCTGTTCACTGATTTAGCAGAATCATGGTGGCATTTCAACAGCTTTCAGTGCTGCTTATTTCATCTGTTGACTGTTCAYATTTCCCTTCTCCTAAGTCATCCAACCATATTTTTTGGACTTGGCATACTAAGCTCATCTTCAGGAGACCATCTCCACATTACTGCCTGATAGTTTGCATGCAATGTATATGAAAATAGATTAAAAACTAGCTGGAATCAATTTTACCCATTTTGGCACAGACAAGTTGAGAACAATATTTGCTGCTAGTAACTGCTTTACTTTTTGGACGTAGTACATGAGTTTCAGTATTTCCTTGAAGATGTGTGATGAAAGCCTMATACATCCACAAGCTTTAGTGAGGGTCTGTTAATAAATTACACTTCCACACCTAAGATTTAGGTCTCCCAGCTTTCTCTTTCCTACAAAAACACTTGTGGTCCTGCACC